>NW_004624871.1:2594641-2638918 GCF_000247695.1 Heterocephalus glaber
AATTTAATACAAAAAAAAAAAAAAAGGAAAAAAAGTCATACACCTGGATCTAACTTGGATCTTCTGTCTCAGTCCTCATCATCCTATCCACTGAGAGTACAGCCGGGAAGACTCAGCAGGGCATGTTTTATGGTATATGTACTCTAGTTACCTGAATTTCTGGTCCCCAGAACTAAAGGGAACAAATTAAAAAGGAAAGAGGAAAGAGATATTATCAGGTATAGGTGAGGCAACGAGAGCAGTAAGAACAAACACTCTCACTGAGCCGCAGTCCCCTCATGTGTAAATTTGATACAGTCGCAATTATCTCGTAGGGTTGCTGGGAGAATTAAATGAGGTATTTCATGTAAAGCTATGGGCATCCAGCATACACCAAGTGGAAAATAAAATGTTTCTCTGTCTCAAAAGATAAAAGCATTTTAGGAATCAGGCTGTATTTCTGAACACAGAGCAATATAAATCTGAATTAGCATGTGATGGGGAAAAAGCTGAACATTAATTTATAAAGGTAGGTATAATCACATATTCTGAGAATAATATAGTTTGTCTCCAGAACACCATTTGAAAACAGATTCTCTGAATTATCACTTATAATTAAGCCCCAGTCCCCTCTCCATCCTTGCTTGTACCCATTTAAAATAAAAACAAATATGCTCTTCATCACTGCACTAGATCAAGCTAAGCTTTGAGGTAGAAAAAAAGAAGCTGGGAGAATAAACTTGATTAAGGATGCATCAAATACAAGCACACCTAAGTGTTTCTGGATTGTGGGGATAAGACGCTGTGGGCTTACTGCTTCTTGATCCAGAGAGATTTAAGGATCTGTTTTCAATTAGATGCTTTAAGCTGGTAAAACTACATCCACAAGACACACTTACAGAAGAATTTAAAACTAAGATAATTAAGATACTGAATAAATTGATGAATTCCATTCCTTTCCTGTCTCCTTTGTCCCCATTTGCTATTCATTTGAAAAAAGACAAAAGGCCTTATAAGTTTATGAATTGACTAATGGCAGCAAAATTTTAAAAGCTCATCTAGAAGGCTCCTGACAAACTGGACACAGACACCGTGAATTTCTGGGGAAGAAGTGTACAAGTTCATGACCTTTGACACAGTAGGCACTGGGTAAAGCTAACAAGTGTAAAAGGTATACGTTAGAAGCAACTGGAATTAGATCAGCGCTGGGAATTCAGAAGGCCACTTACTAAGTGAAAAAGAGTAACTTTTATTTAGTACATTATCTGTGTTCTTCGAAGGTTATTAGACCCAAATATAAAGGCAGGCATGGCCCAGAATCAAAAAAGGAGAGTGAGTTTATTTCACTTAAAAAAAAAAAAAAAAGCCAGACAAATATTCCATATCCGCAAGGATGACCTTGCTACTGGTGATTACTTTATTTCTATATAACTACTGACAAATCTCATGGCCAACTGAAAACTAAATTTACTTGTATTATCTTCTAGCATCTCAAAAACATCTGTTAGTGGTAGCTATGGATATCAGCATGGAATGACTTTCAAGTTTAATCCTAATGCTTTTCTCAATGTGTTTGTAAAACCGAAGGCAGAATGTGAATGAGTTCTAAGTGTTCTAGCTCTAAGCTGTTCATCATGGCAGCCACTAGCAACATGGGGCCACTGAATGTTTGAAATATGGATTGTTTGATTAGAAATGTGCTGGAAATATAAAATATACAGCAAGACTGAGCATGAAAACAATGTAAAATATTCTGTTAATGATTTCTACATGCACAAATCTTGACATGGAAACATTTTAGACACAGTGCATTAAACAAAATATATTCTTAATTTTCATTTCACCTATTAGCTTTTCTTTTTTTTTTAAACAAAGAAACTGAAGGTACAAAGATGTTTAGGAACATGCCCAGGGTCACAGAGATAGGAAGTGATGGAACCAAGATTCAGATCCCAACTAACCAACTGGTTTCAGAGATACATGAAACCCCGCAGTCTTCAAAGCTCCATGCTTTCCAGTCTAACTTTTCAAACCTCATCACCTTCTTGGTTGTTCTTTTTTTTGGTACCGGGGATCGAACTCGGGTCCTTGTGCTTGTGCAGCAGGTGGCGAAACCACTGAGCTAAATCCCCGGCCCCTCATCACCTTCTTGTATCCTTGTCACTCACACCTTGTCCTACAGGCGAACCAAGTCACCTGCATTTCCCCATTTATTTATTGTATTTTTAGAGCACTGTTCTCTTGCGGGGAACAACTTAGCTTTCTTATTTCCACACAGTGAAACTCAGCTCCAATGGTACTTCTCCCAATAAGCCTTTCCTGAACTTCAGGAAGAAACTGATTCCCCTCCCTCTAAATATCCCCATCACTTCGCGTGCACTTTATAGCATCACTTGTGGTACCTACCACAGCAATGGACATAATAGGTACTCAAAAAATTCTTCTATAAATGCATTGGTAAATTGTAAAAGCTGCTTTGAGTGCAGATGGACTATCAAATCAATATGAAACAGATGCTTTCCTACTCTCAATTAGAAGTGGCTAAAAGAACTGAAGAATGTCAACTTCACCCACTTCCTTCTATTCAAATCCAACCACTTGATGATCCTTAGCCAACTTCCTTCAGTCATGATCATGCTGTGGTCGGGTTGTAGCCACATTGCCTGATATCTGCAGATACAACTACACTCAACACAAGAACTCGAGAGTAGAAAATCAGCTGCTTTGAAAACACACAAGCTGAAACTTGGAATTACATGTGCCACTCACCAGAGGCCCTCAGAAATGCAAGCATAAATCTTTCTAAGAAAGCAAGATTTCCTCCTTTCAAGTGTATACTAGCTGCTTTTATTTTACTTTACTATTTTTTTGGTACCGGGGATAGAACTTGGGACCTTGTGCGAGGCAGGAGGCGGAACCACTGAGCTAAATCCCTGGCCCACTTTAGTATTTTCTTTAATTTTATTTTATAGATAGGATTTCACTATGTAGCCCAGGCTGGCCTCAAACTCAAGATCCTCTGGCATCAGCCTACCAGGCAGTTGTGATTAAAATGAGCTTGGCTAATTTTAAATTTGTAAAAAGCTTCCCGCCATATAAAGATACTTCATAGTTGTTGGTGCTCAGAAACCCTTATGCGAATGTATGCTTTGACGATCCGAACTGGAGAAACAAGCTTAGAATCAAGCCTTCGCCGATCTGTCCTGCTCCTTCTTGTGATGTCTCTCCTGAAGTGCAGAAGGGCTCTTTGAAGCTCCTTCATCTTCCTAACGACCAGATCCTCCAAGGGGGGGGAACCCAACTATCTAATCTTATTGCTGAAACTACACTAGCCAAGAAAAAATAAGGGGGTGGGGATTAGCTCAGTGGCACTGGGGCTCCCTTGCAAGCCCAAGGTCCTCAGTTCTATCCCTGGTATGGGGGGAAAAAATTAAATCCATGATACAGAGGAAGAAACTGAAAAATCAAACACTACACAGACAGCAGAGGAACTTTGTCCCGGGACACAGTCTCTTCTCCAAGGTCATTTATCTCTCTATCATTTACTACTGGTATCCCTCTAAAGTTGAACACAGGCTCCCTACTGCCCTGTCCCTAGAAGACTGTATTTAAGCTTCAACCATCTGGCTCCTTCATATTCTAAAGGACTCCGTATACATGTGCCTGTTAATAAATTTGTGTGCTTTTTCCTCCTCTGGCAATTCACCCACTTCAGTTTAGTTCAGAAGATCAAAATGACAACTCTTTAGAGGGAAAGTCTGTATATTCCTAAGGAATCCTTTACAATGACCATGGTTAGAGACAACTTTTACTTGGACACTGGCAGGTGGTAAATAAAGTAGGGAAAAGCATTGGCACAAAGAGAGAAAGCACCCAGGGCAGATAGGAGAGTGACTAGCTCAGACAGATACCAAGCTCTCCAGGACCTGACTAGAGGTGTCTCTACTAACTCTTTGCATCTTTTGATTATTTATTTAAAAACCAGCTCTCCATCCTGTAACATATTGAAAGTAAGATTAGTATCAGCAGGAAATGAATTCCACAATTACAAAGGAAATGGAAAGATCACATTGGTGTTCTTCAAACTCCCCACCCCACCTCTTATATGCTAGGCAAATGTCCCCAGCCCACTGTGTTGTTCAAATGTGGAAAATTTTGTTTTGTTTCGTTTTTTTGAGACAGGGGCTCACTACATTATGTAGTTCAGGTTGGCACTGAGCTCACTCACTATGTAACCCCAGGCTGGCCTTGAACTTGAAGTGATCCGCTTGTCTCGGCCTCCCAAGGGCTGGGATTACACGTATGTGCCACCATACTCAGCTAAATGTGGAGAATTAAACTAGTAAATTTGGGAACAATCACACTGGGAAAAGCGAAAAGCTTGCTATGGTGGGATACCACCACTGAGAGAAACCTGGAGGGTCAGTCTCAATGCTACCAACCACATATAATCCCCCTCTTTTGGAAGAACAGCAAACATGAAAGCAGAGGAAATCTATCAAGGAAGCTCAACGAGGCAAAAGGAAACTTCAAAGCAAAAATCCTTTAAGGTCCATCAGACACAGGCATCAACCTGGAGTCACAGAGTGGCCCTGGCCTGCCTTGTCCAAGACCACTGGTAACTGAACAAAAATTCAAAAAAAATTCCTACTCACATATGATATGAATCACCCAATCAGCAAAGGAACAGAATAAAGTAACCAGGTTAACAACACAGATTTGGGGCAAGAGCTATCAGGGGAATCAACAAAACATCTGTACCTCAGGCACAATATAGCCAAGCAATTGAAAATAAAAAAGAGGAACGCTACTATCTCTTTTTCTTCTTTAACAGACTTACAGGATTTTGGACCAGAAGATACCTGCCAGACCATCTACTTCAACTGTCTCATTTTGCAGAGAAAACCGAGGTTTAAACAAAGGAAGAATTCATCTCAAGACCAATCGAAGTAGTTTATTAGGCCGAAGTTTCTTGATTTTAGTATGTAATGAGAACACAGGTTCTCAAAATGAAATTTAAACTTCGACAAACCTAGGAATGCTTTTCCAATCAGAAGTCTGTGCTAAGTTCTTATTCTTATCATCTCTTTACAGCTCCCCACTATTTGCTTGTGTCTTGGTTTATCTCCTCTATACTTTTATCTACGTCAGTAGGACCCCTGACAAATTCCACAAAACTAAGCACTCTGAACTCATGGGAGGATTATATACAGATAATCCTTGAGCACATGGCATGTTTACTCTTTTTTGTTTTTTGGGCACCAGGGATGGAACTCGGGTCCTTGTGCTTTTGAGACAGACAGTGCAACCACTGAGCTAAATCCCCAGGTGGCATGTTTATTCTTAACAGTAATAGTAATATCAGGCTCTGTTAACCAACTACTTAACTACTGTCAGGTACTGCGATATAATGCATTATCTTGATCCTTAATAAACTTATGAGCTAAGTTATACTTTTCACCATAATGAGGAAATTGAAGCAGAGGGCTTATACTTTTCTCCATTATAATCTCTTGTAGCTCATATTCCTGCAGCCTTCTTTATACAGAGCCTTGTGGAGGACCCTAAACATGGGCACAAACACAATCACACTGTTCCCAGAGCAGCCCAGTAACAGTAGCTTTAGCAAAGGTACCAAGTTCTAAGAAAGAGATGGGCAAACAGGCTTGGGCCTCCCAGGAATCTGTTCCAGAATATTTCCTAGAGGTGTACTGGCTTCCCCTGCCCTTGATAATAAGATTTATCTCTCAATAGCTAAAGTCATGCCTGTGCTGGTGACAAGAAGTTAAGAATCTTAAATCTCTGAAGGGCAGATGATAACCCAGTACTATCAATTTGGTTTAGGAAGAGGAGGTTGTGAAATGGCCTTAAGTGTCTGATAGGAGATTTTTCTCAGGCAGCCTGAAAACACTGTGGAGGGTGATAATGATAAAAGCCAATTCTAAGTAGGTAGAGCTTGAAGTGAATGAAACCTCCCTCTCTGACAGTAAAAGGAAGTATTCTTAGATCTCCTTTAAAAAGAGCCAGGCAAACTACTGTTTCCATAACCCTGACAAGGGAAAATGATGGGGAGCAACTGTTCCAGCAGCTGAAGTCTGCACTAATCTTTCTATACACTGGGATTTGACTTCATTTTCTAGATGGAACACACACATCCTTCCTTCCAGAGGCCCCTTTTGATTAGACCAAGCTTTGTGTTACACCAATCACTTTGCTATTTGGGCTGCCATTTTCTTTCTTCATTCTCACCACTGCTTGCCCTTTGGACACCTTGTTGTCTTTGGGCACAAGAGCTGTACTGTTGCCACAAACAGGAGATTAACATAGTATTGTTTTGTCACCTCATTTCATTACCTCATTTTTGTAAAGAGAATTCTATGAAGAGTGGATATCCGGTCTCTTTCATCCTAAGATTTAAAGTTTTAAATTACTGGTTATGCACTCTACTTTGTTGAACCTAAAGATCAGATAAAAGAATCAAAATGGAAGTAGCATTAACTCACTCTGCTTTAACTCTTGAAATGTATTCCATAAGGTCAAAGAAAATCCCATTGCACCATGAAATATTTTTTAAAAATTGTATATACATCGAAAAGGTAGTTTTCCTCATCTATGTGTCTACTAGCCCTAAATGAAAGTCTAAAACGTGTGTAAACTAGAAAACAGGGGCTTGGGCGTGACATTCTGCCAACAGATTCCTGTAACTCCATCAAATAAGGAAACTTTAGTTTTAATGACACAGTAGGATTTTTCCTGAAAGGTTCTGGGAATGGCAGAGTTATACCCAGTTAGCCCCCTTTTCCTGCCCCATAACCTGCCTTGTTTTTCTGCCCCCAACAGGATGGGAAGAAGACGTCCTTAGAAGACCTTTCCTTTTTTATATTACACAATCTCATCTCTGGAATTCAAGTCCTAGTACTGCTCAGCCCAAATAAGAAGTGCTTGTCACCAGGAAGGCGGCCATCTAAACAAGCAGCAGCTGGATGAGAAAAGAGGGCATGTCAGCCCAGAGCAACACAGAGGGTTTCTCACGGCAGCTATTTGCAACCCTCCAAGGAGCTACAGCGGCTGCCCATTAAAACCCTGTTAAAACACTTCTGATGTTGTCAGCAGCAGAAAGCTGAAATAGCACAGTGAGCGCTGAGATGCTATCTGCCTCAAGCAATTCAGAGGTACTGTCAATACTATGAGCAAGAAGGTACAAGATAAGTAACAACCTAATTTCTACATCAAAATTTCATAAATTCCCTGAGCTGGCAACACTAGTAATGTGGGCACACACAGACTAAATCAATGGGCCACCATGGGGAGAAAAGATCTTTGTGTTGAGATCTTCCCCCAAAGCCCTGAACCTGCACATTGTATGACCTCTAAACTCTGAAGGAAATATGTCTAGGAATTGCTGGAATGTTTCTCTCCAGGGCACTGCTGGGCACCACTTGAGGCATGGCATTTCTGAACAGGGGTCTTTTTCCAGAAACAGCATGTTTGAAGACAATGTGTTTTAGCATCTTCTACGCATCTCTATCCCCTAGAGGAGTCCAATCTTATTGAAAAGGCTACAGAACCTTCTTGGTTTTGCACTTTATTACTGTTTCAAAATTCCTATACAATTTTTAGTTACAGGGCTCAATGCTAATTCTAGAGAGACTTGCTTTGTCAGCCAAGAGAAAATGGAGGAAGATGTCCTACAACTCTTAGATTCAAGTGACACTGTATCTATGTTGAAAACAATAGGATATACAGGCTAATTCTAATATTTCAAAAGCATAGATCCTAGTATCATTCCCTTTACAGTAGTAGCTCTTTCTTTTAGTTCTGCTATGTCTATCATGGACCATTAAGTAGGGTGACTATCATGCAAACTGGCACACTTTTGGGGGTAAAATGAGTTTCAACTGGCACACAAATGAAGCCAGGAACCTAAGTAAATTGGGACCTAAAATAGCCCTAGCTAAGTCCCTGTCCTTACAGCAAATTAAGACCTGAAAAGTTATGCGACAATACAGGAAATGAATAAATGGCTATTTTATCACAAAAGCAATGGCAAGATGGAATGAAGTTGTTCAGCTCATAATACTACAAATATGAGGCTATTTGAACCAGTGTTCAACTGGCCCAGTCCTCACTCTCCTTAGTGAGAGGAAGAGAGCCATTATCAAAATAATTATACTGTGGTTGTCATTGTATCTTTGCATACAGGACCACAGAAAGGAACATACTTCTGTGGAATATAACTGATACCAAGAACATGCAAGTTTCAGAGTGCTTTTCTCTTGGGCTGGGATATAGCCCAAGGGTAGAGCACTTGCTGAGCGTCCATAAGGCCCTGGGCTTGATCCCTAGCACAGCAAAAAATGTTCTTTTCTCCAGCTCCAAGGACAGACAGACTGGGGTTTGGGAATCTTCTACTTCGATGGAAGAATTTAAGGTAATGCCAATGATTTAAGAGGGAACCCTCAGGTCTGAAGTCTTTCAGCTAGGGCATTGCCTAATCTTCTTGGTGCTAATCACCATGATAATCACCATGATAACAGACACACACTGGTCTACACATACAGGGAGAGAATTTAAGACTGAGAGAATCACAGCAACCAACTTCATGAAGAGCAAGTAACGAGGTGCTCAACTTTCACCTCTCAAATCCAACAGCCAGCATTTCTTCCTTCAATCATCTCAGTTCACTTTATTCTGGGTGGGTCAAGACTGTGATACTATAATAGGTCTGTGAATACAGCAATATTAAATGGAGAACTATTTGGAGAAGATCAGATACTTCCAAGAACACTGGTGGTAACTGGTCCACCTAAATTACTGGTGACCAGTTTTAGCAGTATTCATTCAAAAGCATCAAGGCCTCTCAGAGGAGCAATCAAGTCAGCCAGCAAGATGATTTTAGAGAAGTCTATAATATAGTTTATTTCATGCTTAATGCTAGGAATATTTTAAATTGCTTTGAGAAAGGGAAGGGGAAAAACTTAAGAGTAGAGGCAAAGCAGTATAGTATAGTAGGCTACATGGTCAAGAAAAAATATTTCTCCAGCAAATCAACAAGTCAGAGGAATTTGCCTCATGATATCAGGTCTGTAAAAATCAAATAAAAATGGATAAAAATGAGGAATTTTGGAGTGTGCCTAGGTCCTGGGAATATGCCCTTCATTTATTTGCCTGTTCTTTAAATAGCTCCATGTAACCAAAACAGGAGGTGGGGAGGAGCATTTGCACTCTTGGTTCCTGTTTATCTTTTTCAAGAAAGGTTTTCTATAATTTACGTTACTGGAGCAAGCCAAACTAAGCCACACTGATTTTGGGGCTACAATATTCCTACCAAATGCTTCCAAACCATTGTAAGGACTGGAAATCATCCAGGTGGAAAAACAGTCTGTTCTTTCCAAGAATTTAGATTTTCACTATCATAAAAGTAGAGGACACTGTTAAAACTAGAATTAACTTCGAAATATACATGGGGTAAACAACTTTGCACTTAGGACCTCAAATTTAGAGAATCTATAAGAAAATATATGGGTTCATGCAAGTTAACATTTAAATTCTGTACTTTAACGGAACGATGTATTTGAAAGTGATCTCACTTCACATAAAAGGAACGAAAATTGAATCAGTTCACAGTGATACACACTAGGATGGTTATATGTTTAATTAGGTAACCCCTTTTTGAGCTCTACATTTTTGCTTTTGTTTTTTATTTAAACTTCTGCTTTGGACAGAGCCAACTGATGGAAGAAAGTGATGCTTCCCTTCAATACCTTGAATATACTCGACTTAAGGAAAATCTGACAAAATGGTGATGTAAATCCCAGCAGGAGCTTGTTCTTAACCTCATCTTAGCCGGCCCGGAGGTCCACTTGTCTTAGGCCACGCCCAGTCTCTATCTACCTCATGATACACAAAGTATTCTCAAAGAGCAGAACAGGGAGAACCAACATAAACGTATATTTTATATTTTAGAAAAATGGACTTAGACATTGCATTCTGAAGAGCAGTATGAGAGAAGAGAAAGGAAAAGTAAGGAACAGAAATTCCACTAAGAGAAAAGTTTTCAAATCTAGCTATACACCAGAATCAGCTGGGGAATTTGCAAAACATCCATGCCTAGGCTTCCACCTCAACTGCTCTGAGTGTAAGCTGGGTGGGGAATTTTTAAAAGTCTCTAAGGGATTCAAATGTGGCGTCAAGGTTGAGCGCTACTGCACCAAGAATTGGTGTTCACAATGAATGGAGCCTGGATACCATGAACTGACAGGTAGCACAGTAAGGAGGTAAGTACAAAACAGACGGAAACTGGGAGAGATCAATTTTCCACAGTTTTTCTAACAATTTTAATCTGAGCTCAAGTAGCCTAAAAATATGTCAAAATAGACTCCTCTTGATTTTAGAGTCTGCAGCACGATAGTTGCTGGTTCTAATCTATGGAGGTTTTTACATCTAAATGCTGCCCACTATAGATTCTAAAAAGGAAGTCAGGAATCTTACGATTTTGGTGTGTCAGAAAATATGAAACTAAAGAAGAGAGGGATTCAGTGGTTTTGCTGCCTGCTGCGCAAGTGCAAGGACCCGAGTTTGATCCCCGGTACCAAAAAAAATAAGAAGAAGAAGAAGAAGAGAGGGAGATGGCACAGTAGCCTGTAGTCCCAGCCATTTCAGAGGCAGAGGCCAGATCACTTGAGTCTAGGAGTCGGAGATCCAGCCTAGGGAACCTAGCAAGACTCTGAGTCAAAACAATTAAAAAAAAATTTTTTTTAAAGGAGGGAGAGAGAAAGAGAAAGAGACAGAGAGAGGTAAAAACTCAAATTTCCAGATTCTCCATTTTCAGATTTTCTCATTCAAGGAACAACTGAGCAAATTGTTATTTTATTTTGCCCTATGCTGCTAGTGACTCCTAAAACTTTTCTCCAACTACTGGGTTTCAAAACAGATTTGCTTCTCTCTAAAAAGAGTTAAAGCATTAGACATAGCTGAAAAACATTTTTTTGAGACAGAATCTTGCTATGTAGTTCAGACTGGCCTTGAACTCACTGTGTAGCCCAAAGCTGCCTTGAACTTAGAATGATCCTCCTCCCGAGTACTAGGATTACAGGTGTGCGCCACCATGCCCAGCCAGATGAAATGTATTTTTGTGTGTTTTTTTCCTTTGGAGTCAAGGTCTCTTTGTAATCCAAGCTGGCCTTGAACTGACAGTGATCTTCCTGCCTCAGCCTCCTGAGTTGCTGGGATTACAGGTATGCACCATTATGCCTGACTAGATAAAATGTGTTCTTGTCCTCCATTTCCAGGAAGCTAGCTTTCTGAACAGAAAAGAATTAGATCAAGCAAGGAGTAGATTAGGAAAAAAACTAAAGTAATGAACAATGTGTGAAATTAACCCTCGTTAGTCATATTTTCTGCTTATCTGTTCCAGTTATCAAGAAATTATGATCAGTTCCTTAAATTCTATCTGTCTAGTGGTGTTCTTAAGAGGTATCATGCAGGTTGGTCTTTTACTTGAGGGCAGTCTGTGCTTTAAGTACATGCAAGTGAAAATTTTTCTGAGATGAGACCAATAACAAACAACATTACTGAACACTGCTTACTACCTGAATAGTAAACTCTTAGCCAGCCAGAACATATGCTTTTCAATCATTATCTTTCAGGATTTTCCAGAAAGACCACTGGCTTGTGTATCTGCTAATTCCAAATAGCAATTCCATCCAAATATTCCTGTAGTAGGAATGAGCTTTGACTGTAGCCATGCAAGGAGTCCCATGAGGCCGGGTAGGGTCTCTAGCTCACTGTGAAATGGAGCCATCACCTGCAGTGGGTATTCTTCTTATCTTTCACTTCAGAAGCCATTTGGATGCCAAAATTCCTCACGAATCTTCACTTTGCACTACATTACTACAGACAAGTACGAAAGGGCAGAAGGCAGAGGTGAGTATCTCATTCAGTTCTTGTCTGGCTGCCTCTCTCATGGTCACCTGCTGGGAGTTGACTTGGTATTCATGATGTACTAAATCACACCCAGAAAATTCTAAATCTGTCAGTTCTAATGCAGTCTCTGCCATAAGCGTGTATCTGTCCATCTGCTTGTACATTCATCCTCCATTTTTCCCTCATTACTTTTAAAAACAATTGTAAGGGTTTTTAGGAGGTGGGCAACATAGTGAGACTCTGTTTCAAGAAAAAAAAAGGTCAAGAAGAAATAAGGGCTACATGAGGTAGGATGGTTATGGCACTATTTTGCTTTAAGTTTCCTGGCAACTAAACTAATCGCCAACTTCTCCTCATGCCTTACTTTTACCATATGGGTTACAATTTTACAAGAAAAGAAAACACATACATGCTAGTGTGTTAGCTTCTAAGGAATACAAAAAAGTATGACATGGGTCTCACCTCATTGAAGTTACTAATTCCATTTTTATCCCATTTAAAAACATAACAGCACTTGCATTAACGGTCAGGGAAAGATTTTGAAAGGAAGAACTCGAAGGATATAAAAGACAGACGTGAATTTTCTGAAGGAGGCCCATAGAAACAAAGCTAAGCAAATGCTACTGCCTAAGAACGGAATATCCACAATGGCTATTTCATTTTCTATTTTGATTTAAAGGAAATGCTAAAAAATACACATTGGAAATTAGAGCCACAGAGTCTAAAAACTGTCTTATAGTTAAGGCTGGCACGATCTCACTGCTTAAAGACAGAAATGATAATCAATCTGATCAGACTACACATACATATTTACATTTTATATATTTATATATTATATATACACAAATATATTTTCAGTACACTATGCAATATAATTTATGTTCAAGTATATCCATAAACTTCTACTCCTAACCTTTCCTTTTGCTAATTTAGCAGATATTAAGCAGGTCTTTGAAGATATACATACATCTTTTCTACAGACAAATGATTTGTTTTATTAATATATAATCTTATTTTAAAACTATCTCAGCTTCAAAGAGGATATCTTAATAGAATAGACCTTTTCATAGGTAAGCATTTATATAATCTTTAAGTAGCTATAAGTTGAGGATATAAATCTGTCAAGTCTAGAATATTCCTATTGTGTTTTTACAAACGATGCAAAACAATAGTGTACCAGTTCTTTCGAACATTAGCTGCTTTGTTCCTCCTCTTAGCCTTACAAAAAAGATTATTTGCAACCCTTCACATCCTTACAGAATATTCAGACTCTTCAATGAAATGAGTTTCCCACATTGTGGAAACACCCACAGAGTGAACTGCGACAGTGAATGAACAGGATTATAGTCAGAGCTTTGACGATATTAACTTTATGTGAAGGCCTTGCTCGGGTGGGCAGTTTTTTCTCCAAATCTATGCCTGGATATTTTTACCCAGTAAACATACTCTGGACCTTCAGATGAGCTGTTCGGTAATTATTTGGAGTCATAACATTTTATATGTGGGAACAGAGTGGTATAAGTCAAAGATAGTTCACAGGCTGAAATGTCAGAGGCATTTCTTTTCTTTCTTTTTTTTTTTTTTTCATGGAGAAATGACCAGGATGCAAAGATAAGATCCCCAGGCTGCATAATTCCTACTAGACCAACATACATCTGCAAAACTGACCTCAGGACAGTCTACTTGGCTTATGTGGCCACTCTGCTGTTGTACACAGTGTTCTTTTCAGCCAACAGCTCTTAGGTGGTGCAATACTCACTTTAAATCACCTTTCAAACAGCTACTCATTCATGGGAAGCCTGCTGAAAGGGCTCAAGTTGGGCATTAGAAAATCTGCAGCTCGAGACATGGCAAAAGAGGTCAAAAGGAGCAGGAGGAGAGCGGTTTTTAAAGAGGCGGGAAAGTCTCCCAATGTTTAAACCTTCATTTGAATAGTTTTCCGAGTCACAAATGCAATCAGTATGGAAGCACGACACCTAGGTGGCCAACTGGCCAGACAACAACTACTGGAAAGTGAAGGGAAGCTGAACTTTGCTGTCATTCCCTTTCTTCTGAGTAAGTGAGAAAGCCCCTGCAACCGCCTTTTCTCCTTTCCCCCATCTACAGTTGGAACCCGGCTCAGGGAGGGCTGTGTGCAGTGATGGCTCTGGCTCTTGGCTGCAGCAGGTATCAGTTAAGTTTGGCCTCAAACATATGGAGACGGAATCCTTCTGGTTCTGCTGAATGAGGTTTACACGTTCCATCATTTGCTCATGCCAACCTGTACCTACCTGTAAAGAATACAAGGCCTGGGGAAACCCATGAGATGGCATAGAGAAGGTGCTAGTTGCTGAAAAGGTCCTTCCCTTGCTCCTATCACTCACAGCCAGGGAAATACCTTGAGATCCCATTTATCATGAAAGTAACTCTACCAAGCAGTCCACTATTATTGTCATCACAGATGCTATGCCTAGAAGCTAGTCATACAGCAATTTCAGTGATGAGCCCCAGATGAGAATTACATGAATCAGACTTTTGCTGATAGTATCTTACTCTTGGCCACTAGTCATGAATTGAAGAAATTCAGAACACTTAACTTTTTATTTTATTTTTTTTTTGGTACCGGGGATCGAACTCAGGACCTTGCACTTGCAAGGCAGGTGCCAAAACCACTGAGCTAAATCCCCGGCCCCAGAACACTCAACTTCTTAATGCTGGCGCTATCATCTAAAACTAGATTCTAATATTTATTCCCTTAGGAATTCTGGATATAACTTAGTAAATTATACTGGTAAATTTCCTAATGGTTCCAAAGTGAGGCCTCAAGAGTTTACAAATCACTCTCTCACAAACACTACAAATGTCCGAATTATAAAACAGGATCAAATCTACCAGATTTCTTTACTTCCTAGGAGTTTGAAGGATAGGAAAACATTAACTCTACCACAGTGATGATGTGAGCACAAATCACGTCAGTAGGTGCCAATAATTCTGATGAGATATGGGGAAATTTTAATATTCTATACTTTCATAAAATATGATGGTTTCCCTCTGTGACCGATGGAACCAACACCCAACCCTGTGAATTTCATGTCTCTGGAGAAAGCACTCTCCGGGTCTGTCTTGCATGGGCTGAAGGCTGGATCATATTTAGCTGGGTTTCTGTTCAGCCTCTTTAGGAAGCAGTGGCAGAAGCTCTGCTACAAAACGTCCAGGGAAGCCACCTAGAAGGGTGGGTCATCTTCGTAAATGGACAGGAAACAAGAAAACATGAATATTAGGCAGATGACAGATCCCTTAACTGGCCTTCAAGATACAGGCCGTTCTATTAAACACAGGGCCATTATGCTGGCCGGCCATCCACTTTAAACCCCAGAGTGATTAAAATGCTGGCAGGAAATGAAAGCTCTCTATTGAGGGTCCTTCCCTGAGGTCCTAATTTCAAACCAAATTTTACAGCACCGCACAGGAACAAAGGAAGCCCAGTCTTCCAAGTCTTCTTTTTGTCACTTGGACAAAGACACCCCTCACACTCCTCGGGGAACAACAGCCTCTGTACAGCCATAGCCACGCCAAGAATGGGCACAAACCATACCGAAACACATTTTAAAAATACATTTTACACTGCCCTTGACATTTCAGATAAATAGAAACCACTGCACTGCAATTCCAAATATTCCATCCTTTCCCTCCACCCCTTGCCTTTGTAATGAGAATTTTCCTATTTTCCCAGTCTACTTGATCTTTGACATTTTGGCCTCTGTGAATGGAGGACATAGCAGTCAAACAAATTAATTATTCAGATAATTGCATTTTATTAAAATAATCACTCTAGCTGAGACAATCACGTTTTTTTTTAACCAACAGAAGACAGCAAGGATGCCTACAAATCTTTGTAAACTGAAGCAGCTCTCGCGGCATCCATACACCATAGCACACTATAAAAGCAGGGAAAATGCTATCAGAACAGGACTCTTTTCTTCACTAGCTGTTGTTTCAGGGTGGCCTTCCCCTCCCCTTCTTTTTCTTCTTCTTTAGCAAAAACAGCTTTTATGTTTTTACTGAACCACTTCAGATTCACTCTTCCACACAGTGGATGTTTACTCGGATTTGGCAGGCTGAGAACAGCTGGTTGTTTCCTAAGGAAGGCAACATGAGACCATATGTTTCAACATTAAGCAATTTTGAACCAGAGGTAGTACTGGGAGAGTCCTTTGTTGAAACTGTACATTAAATACCCACAGGATCGGAGCTATAAGAGATACAGCTTTCCTTCTTCAACATTTTTGTTTTTTAGCACTTTCCTCTCAGTAACAAAACCACTCCACACCACTTCTATCATAGCTGTGCATGGGGTTGCAGGGAGCACTAGGTTGCTCATGTTGCCTCTGCTGCACGGGCAGCTCTAGTTTAAACAGGAAAAGACAGCAAAAGCAGACTTTTTCTTTGTAATTCTGTTTGCAAACAAAATGTGCCTGAGGTTTTCTCTGGGGATCATCAACCACATGGATACCTGCTTTTCCCATAAAAGCAGGGACCCAAAAGATTTATACGAGGGACTCAGAGACAACAGCATTTGGGGTGACCCAGCACTCTGTTTCTCTCTCTTTGAATGCCCTCAAATTAACCTGGGCTAATGAGACTGAAGTTAAAGTCAAGCTGAGGATAAGAAATGCCCAGCAAGAAAGAAAAACCCTCAATCTTTTAATGAAATTTACTAACACGTTTCTGTTATTTGGCGCTTCGGTAATAATCACTAAATAATGTTAGAAAATGAAACTATGGGTAGATTTAAAGTCAGGCTGGGTCAGGGCATTTGCAAGGCTTCAGCAGAACATCAGGAGGAGAATTCTCTGGTCCCTGGGAGTAGAGTCCAGCTTGGGAGAAAAAACAAGAAATACAGTGAAAACACGTATCTGTAAGGAGGTAAAATAGTAACTGAAATACCAAGTGCAGGAAAGTGGAATTAGGAAGTCATGATACTTTCTCATCCTAACTTTAAAGTTTAAAGTTAAGTTAAAATCAATAAATTGTTATAGATAACTTTCTGAAAGATTAGATGAGAGTCATCTAATCAAATATAATGGGTAAGAAGCAGATTGTAGTAAAATTATTTCTGCTCAAGGAGAGGTTTTTTGGTTTTGTTGTTTTCTAGTACTGAGGATTGAACCCAGAGCCTTTTGGACTGAGCTACATCCCCAGCTTTTTTTTCTCCCCCAAGACAGGATCTTGCTAAATTACTAAATTGCCCAGGCTGGGCTTGAAATTGCATGCCTCAGCCTCCCAGAATACTGGGATGACAGGTGTGCACAGCCAGCCCAGCTTGACAGAGGCATTTCTTTGGACTTCTTTTTGAGTTCCCAAATGTTCCATTCTTTTTAAAGTTCTGCATGTATGGCTAGATATAATTTTCGAAGAGGATTTAAAGAATGACTATTAGCATTACAGTACACTTTAACTTAAAAAGATGATGAATGTTCCTTTCTAAATTTTTTAATTTTTTTTAGGTTCTTACATAAACTTAAGACTAACAGTTCCTTTCCCCCTCTGGTTGAAATTCAAGGATCACACCAATAATTTTACAAAGCTAGTTTTTGGCTATGTTGCTGAAAATTATTCCTTCCAAACACTTCTCACCAGGAAAGACACAAATATGACTTAATTTAAGTCTCTCAGTTTTAAAAACAAACTTTGAAAAATGGACTTTGCCTGCTAAATTTCCTTGATCCCTGGGAGAAGGCACATTTTCACCTCCTCTGGGTTCTGCAGCAACACAAGAGATTGCTTGGGCAAGGGGGCCAGGGAGCAGTTCTAGCCATGCTTTTAAGACGCCAACTAGCACATGAGAAATACTTGGATTTTCACTGCGGTTTTGTTGGCAAAAGCAAAAACTTGTAAGCAACATCCACAGGGAAGCCATGTAATGGACTACCATGGGCACAAGCTCCGTGATCAAGAGCATGGGCCTGGGAGCAAAGCAGGTTGGCATTTACTGTTTTGGAAACCTTGGATATACAGTATTTGTAATTCCTTAATGTAGTTTCTTCACCTGTCAGAAAAAAATAATGACAGTACCTACACTCCAAAGTTATGGTGAAGATTAAATGAATTAATACATGCCTGTGCCTGTACATGCTGACCATTCTTATTAGTAAGGTGCAGGGAGTAAGAATAAGGTGGATCTGTGAGTGCAACAGGTACAATATGGACCCGATGACCAATGCTTAGTCTGGCGAGAACAGCTGAGGTGAGAGGGTGAGGGCAGAGAAGGAAAACTGGAATTTCTGCTCTTTATATTGTAGATAGAAGGTTAAAGCTGATGAAAGTTTAAGGGACACCTCTACTATCCTGGGCACACTGTAAGAGTTATATGCAGAAAACACAAAAAAGCACGAAGAACAAATATTAATACTGTATATTCAAATCAGGAGGTACTAGAAATATATTTTTCTTTTGTGGCTTACATGTCAATTGTTCTATCAATCCTTCTGTTCTTTCAAAATGAAATTATTTTGGATCTACACAAAATTCTTCACATTAAGAAACAAAATGAAGCAAAAACCTTGATAGAATCAAAGTAAACCCTGGTACATGAGGAAACCCTTCCCCCCAATTTTCTACCATAAAAATGTAGCTTAAGTTAATACTACAGTTACTCATAGTGCCACAAAGAAACTATACCACAATTTCACATAATACAAACTAAGATAGAAGTATAGCCTTACTTATTATAAAACAAAGTTATTCCTCACACTAAAGAAGAAGAAGCATCCGTTTTGTTTTGTTTTGTTTTGTTTTTTGGCTATGATGCTGGCCACTGAATCTAGGCCCTGCACCCCAAAGAAGTACCCTCACAGCTCTGACATTAAACGTGGAGAACACTATAGACATGATAAATAAAGAAACCCCAAATTGCTGTGTGCATGTGAGCTGTTTACGTGGCCAGTTATACTCCAGTGTATGTGTCACAGTATACAACATAACCAGAGTTGATATATCGATTTTAGGCTACAAATCGATTTAAGATCCTGTTTTAAAGGCAATGATTTGACTCTGTTTAGTTAGGCTCTGGCCAGCTATATGAATTATCCTGTGCATCTTGAGTTTTGCAGGATTCACTCACTCATTCATTCATTCAACAAACATTTAGCAAGTGCCTATAATAAGGGTGCTAGAGAGAAAGGACCCACACAAACTTTTACTGGTAAAAACTTGTGTTCTGGATAAACAAAAACCTACAGAAGTAAAAGAGAGCTAGAATTTAGAATATGTTAATTGCTCATCTCAGCAGACTCTTTGGATAGGAAAAAAGTTCCAAGCCTACTGGTGTGATGGTTTGGGCAGCTAAAAGAGCTTTGAGAAAATAAAATATCTTCTTAACTGAAGGGAAAGGCTTTTTGGTTGTTTGCCTTATCTCTGATCCTGAAATAATAGTTCACGATCTAAGAATACAAAGGCTATTTATCTATTCAGTACTTGAGTATAACTAGGTATACTACTCCACATGCCTACAAGGCTTAGGAAATTTTAAATCAGCCATTTTAACACTAGGCAGAGTGGGAAAAGCATGCCGGGCAAGGGCCTACAGAACATAAAAGCAGCATATTCTCTGATGAGTAGCTCTTTCTCCCACTCCCTTTACTCTAGACTGATGGCAGGGCTAGGAGGCACTCTGGCATGTGGTAGTAATCACAAAGACCAATTTGTTCTGAGTACGTCAAGGTCAATGACATTATGGCAGAGGAGCCTGTCTTGAGCACTGGAAGTCTGCAATAGTTCCTGGATGTCACACAGGATCACCTATGGTGTTTGTTTGCCATTTCCTTCATACTAGGCCTCTCAACAACTATCTTTTCTTGTTGAAGGAAAAATGGAAATACCTCATTCTGGTGGTCTTCTGTTGGTCAACAAATAAATGCTATTGATGGTGACAATGTGGGAGGCCCACCAGAAGTCCAGCTGGATTTGTTGAAATAAAACAATTTTTCCTTCCTAAAATACACTTTATCAGGAAACTGGTCCCTGGCTGGAGTCAACTAAGCATATGTATGCTCTATTTGTCAGAAGGGGAGGAGGAAAAATGTTACTTTTCTTTTCCCCCTGACAAAAAACAATACTTCTTGTATTTCCCAGATAAATCAGTTCCAAATAAAGTTTATTTTATTTATTTATTTTTTTAAAGAGAGCTTTGAGACTTTGCTTCAAGGGTAATGCAATTGCATATGTAATAGTACTTGTTAAATAATTTCCTCTAAGTGTGGACCAAATATTAGCTTTTGATTTCAGATGGAATCAGAATTCCTAATTTTTTATCATGTCACTGTTTAATTAACTAATTAATTTTGATGGTACTGAGGACGGAACCAAGGCCTCCCGCACACTAGGCAAGTACTCTACTACCAAGCTCTTTAACTTTTCTTAAATTTTAAAAAATGTCTAATAAGTTCTAAGACTTTTTTTCCCATTCTCAGTCAATGTAAAGACTAAGCAATATAATGGAAATTAGATTTAAAGAAAAAAAACCTGGCACTGTGTTTTCAAAGGCAATTACACTTTAGAAATATTCAATGAAAGGGCTATAAATTCTGTTTTTAAGAAAGTTACAGTGATGAAGCAACAACAAATTTTGTTATTTTTAACATGGGTATTTTAGTTTAAAAAGATTCCACTCAATGTTTCCCAAATTCAATTTTTCACATAAATGCTCAGTCTAATATGAATGTGGGAAAAAAAAGGCAAATCCAAACATGGAATATTATTTTCAAAAAATAGTGATCTAAATGTAAAGGTCCGTAAAATGAGATATCTAGATTTTTCTGAACTCGTTCACATGACCTTCATTCTATTTTTAGAAATGCAGCAATTCCCCTTTGAATATAGAGCAATACCTTGTAGGAGAGTTTGGTTTAGCACAAATAAACTTGAGGAAAGTGTTGACTTAAAAATAAAACACTGGAAGAGAAGGGAGGGTTTTGCTCCCTCTGTGAAAATTTCCGGAAAAATTGTAAACAAAGGCAGGTTTGGCTTAGAGACCGAGTGACTCTGCTGAGCTGGGGAGGATGAAGAGTACATCAAACCTCCCAGAGTGAGGAAATGTTTGTAAAACAGTTAGTAAATCACAGGCAACTCGGGTCACCATGCAGAACAACCCGAGGGACATGCTGCCAAAAGCCCAGCTGTGGAAGAAGGGGGCCAGGCGAGGCTTCACAGCTTGAACCCCATTTTCAATGATCTCTTGGTTCCATTCTCCACCCTTTCCCTTTGGTCTCTTCAGAGCTCGGAGGGCTGTGGGATTGATGAGCTGGGAGCCACAGGGCAGTGCTGACTGTCCCCTATCGAGGGCCAAGGTGAGCCGAAAACACTCTTGGCAGTGACACTGATGGAGCCTCGGGTCCTAGGGAGAAGGCTGAGAGTTCCAGCTGGAAAGAAAAGAACCACACTCACCCTGGAAAAAAAAGTTTATAAAGAAGAGCAGAGGGTGAAATACATAGCTGGAAGTTTCCACGAATTTTAAATTATCTTTTAAAAATGCTATAATGACCACTATTCTCCCTACCTACTCTACAATACTTTTGTTAATTATTCTCTTCCTGATTTTATAGAAACAGCAATGTGGAAACCGTTAAGTTCTTCATAAAGTGTTTTTATGCCATCCTTTGTTCCCCAGAAGTCAGGAAGATAAAAATAAAATTAAATTAAAAGTAGTAATGAAGAACTGCTAGATAAGAGAGGGTGCATGCCGAGACTTCCTTTCAGCTATCCGGGAAGAATGTTTCTCCTGACAAGACTAACATTAGTTGTCTTGTTCAATCTTCTTTCTACTCTAAAAGTGTGTTTAAAAAAACTGCATCTTCTTTCTCTGCAATAAACTCAATTTGCCCACACAAAGACTGTTACTAGTCCTCACTTAAACTAGGGTATGGGTGAAGGATAATTAACATTCTTACAATAAGAACTATGGTGATAAATGAAAATGTGTATTTAAAAATATTAAACAACAAGAAGGTAGAGCAGACCAAAGCCTGTAATTCTTGATTACAACGAGCTGAGACAAAGATGGACAAACTAGAGGGAGGAAGAAATTATCTTGAAATTATGAAGAAAAAACACTTTTAGTTTTAGGAGCTACCAAAACATTTTATTTTGAAGAGAAGGGTAATAAACATAGGCATTTGCAAACTTCTCCAGCAATCACACACAATTTAATATTAGTCCCAATTCACAACAGAGGGAAACCACTTTAGTCACAATGCAGATACTGTAAATACAAACCTGTTTAGACAAAATTCAGTACCTTGATTGCCCAAACTGAAATAGGACAGATACGTAAGTGTAACCTTCACTGCAGAAAAGCTACTAACTCAGTAACTAAGTTATGCGGGTTGTCGTTTCTACTGCTAACAGATTACTTCTATTCCTGTTGAATATTTAGACCATCTGAGGGCAACAAGATACACATTTGAGTTGATTTTCCAGGTTGGCATTGAGTCTTAGCTCACCTACACATTCTCGTGGTGATGTCATGTAATTCTCAGCTTTTCTTTGTAAAAACTCAACTTGGTTCATCCAGAGATGAAACACGATTTTGGGACCAATGGCATCATATTCTAACCAATGGCACAATTACCCCAGACAGCTTCTATAGAAGAAAAACAAGGAAATGTGGAAGGGAAATACATTTGCTAACTAAAAATAATTAAATAAGTTTTTTAAAATTGGGAGGTTATTGAAAGAAATTTTTGTTGTTGTTAAAAGCTCTAATAAATGCTTTGAATAATGTTTCAAGGCAGTTGAGAAAAGCATGGACACAGAGCTGGGATGAAATCCTGATTTTAACCTTATTAGTGGTGTTAGATTGCAGATGTCATCAGCTTTGTCATCTGCAAAATGAAGATGAACGCTAGTGTGGTGGAAGCCACCTGTAATCTCAGCACTCTGGAAGGATGAGACAGGTGGATTGGAAGTTTGAGACTAGTATGAGTGATATGGTGAGACCCTGTCTAAAAATAAAAACAGGATGGGGATGTAGCTCGATGCAAAGGCCCTGGGTTCAATTCCAGTACTGCAAAAGGGAGGGAGGGAGTAGAAAATCACTACCTACTAGGATTGTTGACAGAACTAAATATGATACTACTGAAAGTGTGTGGAATGGTGTCTGGCATAGGAAAAGTACTAAAAATGTTAGCTCCCCTTTTCCTATCTTTCCTCCTCCTTGGAGAGTACACAAAAGGCTTCCTTTAAATGTCCACAGATTTTTCAGCTGACCATGGGATGTACTTTGTGACAGGAACAACACCACTCTCTGTCACCACTGATTGAAACCTAAGCAAACTTTCCAGGCTTCAAGGTTCTCACCTCCTCTAGCACCACATTCCTCACAGTCGAAGTCAGAAGGACTCAAAGAAGGCAGCATCCTCCCTGACATAAATGGACATGACTCAAACTTTGGATACTTAGCGATTTAAACATATTGCTCACAGCTCATGTTTCCAGCTCCAAGAATTCCTCTTGGATCCTTCTGGAGTGGCAACGGATGGTTTCCACACCACATTCTTTGCCCCCTTACTCAGCTCGCAAGCCTGATGAAATCAAAACAAATTTAGAACACACACACACACACACACACACACACACACACACACACACACCAGTGCTCCTGTGAGGTGGACAAGAGAGTGATTAATATGGGATGGAAGTATAATTATTATTCACAGGCCTGCTCATTCTGACTTCGCTCCTACTGGATACTTGTGAAAGTCAGGTAGTCTGCATTTCAGAAGAAATACTGCTCTCATTGTCTGATTTTGGATTTGGGTTTAAATTTATTTACTTAAACACTTAATGCTTTTAAAAAACAAGATCTCATAATTTTAATGGAACTAAAAGACAACTGAATAATGACCTATTATATTTTTTTTTCATCATTTGTCTTCTTTTGCTCTGTCTAGCAGATGGGTAAATACTACTTTCTGAGTAAGAATTAAAGATAAACACCTGTCCTCCTAAAAATAACTCAGAGCTCATAACTTGGCTTTATAATCCTATGTAAAAGGCTCATGAGCTGAGGATGATGACAATGCCTGTAATCCCAGCACTCAGGAGGCTGAGGCAGGAGGGTTACCACAACTTTGAGGCCATCCTGGGCTATATAGTGAGTTCAAGGCCAGCCTGAACCAGATAGTGAGACCCAGACTCCAAAGAAAAGGGCTTGTTTTTATTTTTTATCATTTTCTGATGGAGATTTTTGGGCTGAGGCAAGGAAAGAAAAAGGTATCCTATCAAAAAAGTGCATTTTCCAATTCTATTTGAAAGGTATGCCATTGGTTATTAGGCTCAGACAGGTAAACTGTACTTGCCTCTATGGGCATGACAAAAAAAGAAAACCCAAATAACAGCTGAAACAGACACAAAATAATAGTGAAAAAACATTAAAACAAGACAGCCAGCCAGGTAAACAACTGAGGACACCTTTCCACCACCCTGGTTGCAAGTCTAAAGCAATCTGCTTCAATCTGAAAGCCTCTCCACCAAGAACTTCTGAGTGCAAAGAATCAGGGTCCAGGACCTGATGTTCTACACCAGCTTTGCCATTTATTTACCCCATAGGCTTGCACAAGTTGAGTATTTTTTTGTAACTCAGCTCCTCCATAATGAAATAAAGATCACAATCTCTCTTTCATTCGTTATAGCTATAACATAATAAACATGATGATGTTTTTTCAATAGTAAGTGCCATACTCACCTTGTTGTTACTACTATCAAACGGCATATTATTCTGGTCAGTAAGGAGAGAACAACAGGCTGACCAATTCATTTTATTAATCTGCTTCTCACTCATTTGGACCACTATGACTTCCTCCAACGTCTCAAGCAAGCTATCTTGGGAACTAATAAAACTTATCACTAAGTCAGCAGTATGTTCTAATTTTTGTTTATTCACTTTTCTTTTTTTGAAGAGAGGGCAGAAATGAAGGTGCTCAACTTCAAACTGGCTTAGACAGAATGCTGAAGTTGGTTTTGCTCAATTTTTGCCAAGCATGTTTCTATTTAAAATCATCTTTTTGTATTATTCTGGAAGAGAAGTTAACTTATCTCATCCAAAATTGGTGTTTCCAATTTCCTTATATAACAAAGCTTGAATGTTAAGAAGGAAGTAGGCCAAAACTAAAGAACCAAGAAAGATCAAAAGGCAAGAGACTTATAACCTGTAAGGTCAAGAGGTTCTGACCTCAGGGGCCCCGAAGTAAGGTGGATATCTAGAAAGATGTTTTCAGACAGTTTTAGGCAAACTAATTCTGTGGGGCTTTTTGAAAAGAGATAGATAGGATCTAATGCTTAGAACATTACTGGCATGAATACACTTACAAAGATCACAGGGATCTTACCAAAATTAAGCTGTCACCATTGTTAAAGAAGGGAAGTACAGTATTAGTAATTCACTACCCTTTGAGTTCAGGAACACTGAAAGTACTTCTTTTGATTTGTTTAGCATAGTTATATTCCAGTTCTAAATCTTTTACAAGGTGCAGTCCAGCCATAAATTAGAAGGAAAAATGTGATTAGACTATAACAACGAATCACACATACCTAAAGAATGGTGTTGATCACATCCTAAATTTGGTTGGAATAGGTACTATTTACTTTTAAACTAAGGGAGGGGGAATTGTAGTGGTTAAAACATCAAGTTGTCATTAATGGAAAGCCACATGCTGGGTTCCTACATCTGTTTTTCCAATGTCTGACAGTGGAGCTGTTGGACCTGTGGCAGTGTGGAGAGGAAAGAGCAAAGCAGGCTGGCAGCAGACATATTCTATATGGAGAGCAGATATAAGCGCATGCACTTTGTGGTTGTGCAGGTTATACATATAGCTAAATAGAGGGAGATGGGAGGCATGGAAGATACATCTTCCTGGTAAATCCCAGCAAGACCACAAGTGCATTATAGCTCGGAAAGGCTAAGAAACATAAAAATAAGAGTAAGAGCTGCTGTAACTAGGTTCAGGAAGGACAGACTCTACTGGATATACTCCCCCCCACACACTATGGATTCCAAGCCTGATAAAATGTTTGCTTCAGCCTTTTATTTTAGTGATCAGTGTACAGTAAGATATAATAGAAGTTTTGGAGTTTGTAAATACATATTAAAGGCATTAGTCTTCAGGGAATTATCAATGATTTCTAAGTACCATTATCTTAAAAGCTTTAGAAACATGTACCTTTCAAACTTCCAATTATGTTAAACTAATCTGCATCAAAGGAAACATTTAGACTCAGAATCAGGAAATTAAACCTAGTTCTTAAATTCTGAGTACATCTCTCAGCCTCTGTCTTAGTTTTTACACTTAAAGTTTGTAGATAAATGCAAAGAAAGTATTTGAGACAAATTGAACAATGTATTAAAATAAAATAAATTTATTAAAAGTAAATGCATAGAAATTACCAAAGGGCCAGGGCAGGAAGATGGTAGGAAGAAAACAAAAACTAGTTAGAAACATCTCTGCCTACTCTCACTAGCCTGCAAAATTACTGATCTATTGTGTGAATTGAATAAATAAAAAGTGCCCCCATTCTGAAAAAATTTGGAATATAGTGGTTGTAGCTACTATAGAGGAAATTATTTGAATGACTAAATTATTTGAAAGTCAGTATTTCCTACACTTTAATTACAGCATCCACTAGGTACTCGTATTTATCAGACTCAGTGAATACAAATATGAGTAAGACCCAGTTTTCTTGCCTCTCAAAAGGTTAAAATCTAGGAGAACATATATAGACTCTCAGAACCAACACCCAATACACTCATCCTGACCAAAACATAATCTAGAAATCATCATAATTTCTAATAAAACACTGATACTTGTGCAACAATTGCTTTGCTGCTATATGGCCACAGAACAAAGTAAAGTGGGAAGTAAATATAATTGCACGGTATATCTAAGCATATGAAAAATCAGTAAATAGATTTGATAATGCAGGTCCTCCTACAGTTTGGCTCATTACTATTGCTCCCCAGTTCACAGAGTATTGGTCCTCTGTATGGAGTGGGAAGATGAATACCTGATTTCAGGGTCCACGTCATCTTCTTGCTGCACATTTTACCTTGCTGATCTCCAGTACTCTAGCAGTATGATGAGAGGGGGGTCTCTGAAATGATCGCTACAGTTCCTTCTAGTTTTGACAGTCTATGAGTGAAGGTAAGATGTTTACTTCAGACAGATCATTACAAGAAGCAAAATGCATTATTTAACTTTTATGTCAGAGAAGCACATTCTCTAAGACAACATCTCAATTTTGGCACAAGAGGCTAATTTACGTCTCTTTCTGGATTCTGATATCATGAGCTCATCCTACACCTATAAGTGTATTCATTATGTAAGCCTTCCTTTAAGCAAATATGAGTCTAGAGAGGAGGGAAGTGCTGCCTGCCATTCAATTTGGCTTTGGCAGAACTCTCCATTATTAGGAAGAGGCTGCCTATTTCTAGATAATGAAAACAAATTTTTCATCATCACAGTGGTGTCTTTTCTTTCACTATGTCACTCTGGAAGAGTTTGAAAGTCACTGACTCCCCACCTCTGCCTCTTGTGGCATCAACAAGTTATAAAAATAATACTTTGCCTCATGGTATGCAACCTTAAGATGAACTCAAGAAAATGGTATTTGTTATTCCATTGGCTATATTAGATGTGCAATAACGATGTATTACAAAGCAAATCAAATTACAAAAACGAACCCTATCCTTCAGATAAAATTCTGGGAGTGAGCCAACATCACAATTATTATCTTCTCTAGCATTGAATGTTCTACATAAGTGTTTGGGAGATGTAAACAGGACATAAATCTGAGCTTGGTTCTTCAATCTGTCTACAAATAACCATGACATTATATATAAACTATACTTTGGAGCATATATGCTTTCTGTTTAAGCAGTTAAGAAGTGTATTAGACACTATGATAAACAGAAAAAACGGAGCGTGAATACCGATAAATGCAAGCCTTCCGCCTCGGAAAGTCTTCACTTATTTGATTAAGTTAGGTGAAAAACAGAGCAGTCATGCTTATAGCCTTTCTTCCTTTTCCCTTTCCTCTCCTCTTTTCATTTCTAATGCGAATCGGAAGTCTATGTGGAGCAGTCTGGCTAGCCCCAGTCTAACCTCCCCATCTGGAAGGGGACTAACCAGCCTTGGGGCTACTTCCAACCCTTCCCAGCTGTTGGGTTGGGGTTTTTTGTTTTTGTGGGCTTGAGAAAGCATATTTATATAAATGATTGCCATATCCTTTGCCAGCTGTTGACCCTACTCTTGTCCCGGTTGGGGCATGGTTTTCATTTTTAGCGGCCACAGACTGGAACTGACCCTGATAGAGTTAGCACGCTATGCAAACAGCTTTACGCACTATTCCTGTGACAGTTCAGACAATGGATGCACAGTGCAGTCCAGGGGACCGGTGTTTCCCTTTGGGCAAATGTCACAGAATCCAAAGCTGGAAGTATCAGTTGGAAAAATAAATTCTGAGATTCACTATGTTATAGAATAGCTTTTCTTCAGTAGTTCAGACTACATTCATTTCAGCTAGGGTCAGAGCAAGAATGTATCGCCTGCAACAAACGAGATTTTACAAGCATAAACCTGAAGAGTTCTCTAGGTAGATGTGTGGTTTTTATCATTAGGAGACAGGTAAACAGAAGTTATATTTTTAGCTTTAAGAGCACATATACATGTTTCTGATGTGGCTGTCCATAAAGAACAAAATTTAGATCCTTATGCCTGAACAAGACAAAAGATAGAGGTCAGTCTGGGTTTCATTATTACTACAGCCTACACTCACTCACTCCTAAGGATATCCAATGAGTTCATTCCTTATACTCATTACCAACCAGAATAAATCTATGTTTAATCTGTGGATAACTGTATTAATAGTGAATGAGCAAATTTAGAAACAGTTGGAGGTGGAGGGGCCTACAATGATAGGAGAAATGAGCTCAACAAATACTCCATCAAGGAAGATTCAGCCTCAACAACCTAGATGTTATTTGCAGTTAAATGGAATAAGAGAATAAATAGCACATTTTCACAACTTTCATATATTGTATCAATTCCACAAGTATAAATGACATGTGAGAATGAAGAAATGTAATGAAAAACAAGTTGATTAATAACACTTAAAGGGACATAGCTACTTAAGCCAAAGATTTATAATATATGACAATCCACAGGGCCTTTCAGTTATTGCCACAGCTTTCCAGAGTCTAATTGTCAAAGGGAAAGCAGCACGATGGCTTGCCGAAAAGAAGGCCTGTGTTGGGCTCTTTCCTTCTCTGTCGCCAAGCCAAGCCTGAGGCTGACTGGCTATGGCAGACGGAGACTCCCATACATAACTGTAATTAAAATGTGATCCCCATCTTAGAGGTCAGAGCAGAACAGCTGACAAAGAGGGGAGCTGTAAGATGGAAAGTGAAGATATTTCCTGACACAGACATTTTCTTTCGATCTTTGAAAAACAATCCAAAAGGAAATTTAGCTTATGAACTTAAGAGTCCCATACTTAGTATATCTTTAAAACCCCTTGCCAGCCTGAGGTCTGGAATTGCTTTAAAGACAGCTCAGAATTTCAGACAGCTTTCATTTGAAATGAAATTTTCATCAAGGGGAATTGACTGATGGGATCTTGCAGGCCTCTGTGAACTCAGAATAACTAATGACAAAATATGTGGAGCTAAATGGCAATATTTTCTTTTTCTGATTCAATGTGTTTGCAATAGTGAGGAAAAGAAAATAAAGCCCTTTGTTCCTTACACCAGAACCTAGCTTAAAATTTCCCACCACTGAGTAAAGCTAATGGCACAATCTCCAGATTATTTTTCTTACAAGCAAAATATAAAAAAATTCAACATGATAGTTGCTTAAATTTGATTATTGATATATTGGAGCTCTTTTCTAGCATCATATTTTTGTAAGATCTTTTTTGCCTTTTATTGCACTTATAGTATTCTTTAATAATTTTTTCTCAGTATGTTTGGAAGCTATAGTTTGTATTTCTATTAGTGGTTTATCCTTAAATTTTTCTCATATACTTTAACTATAAATTTCCATAGGTCACTCAGTAACTAAATATCTGTCCTAAACATGCTTTAGCTGCAACTGAATATCCCCACATCATCTTTACCATGATTGTCTGGGATTTAGTAAATTATAAAATGAAAGGTATTGCTATTCTATTAACATTATTAAACCATTTAAAGTTAATTACCAACATAATTCTGTATCTTGCATATTACTCCTTCCATTTATATTCACATTTTCATGGTAAAGTACATCTTTAAAAGATTTCCACCTGGGCGTGGTGGTGTACAAGTTTAGTTCCAGCTAATTAGAGAGGGTAAGGTGGGAAACTGCATGAATCCAGAAGTTGGAGACCAGCTTGCCCAACATACAATGTGTGTATTGCTCCAAACACACACACACATGCACACACAAACATGGAAAACAAAATTTTAGCTAGGTATAGTATTATAAGAATTATTTTCACTCATCATTTTGGCATCCCACTCCCTCTGACATCCACTGCCATCAAAGAGAACCCTATCTTCAGGCTAATTTTCATACTTAGGTGAGTAATACGTCTTTTCTCTATGCTAACTTTAAAAGAAATCAGTGATCTTCAATTCCACTACAAAATATATACATACAAATTTATTTTCTGTATTCTGCTCAACACTCAAGCCATACTTTCAATATGAGGACTAACCCTGTTCAATTTTGGAAAATTCTTTATTATGTGACTATCACCTCATTCTGTTTTCTTATTTTGGAACTATTACATAGATTGACACTCTAAAATCCATGTTTCTGAACTACTCTCTCATATTTTTTACATCTGTGGTAAAAAAACCTTTTGACAAGTCATTTGGAAATATATATCAAAAGCCTTAATAATAGGCATACGCATTGGTCCATTAATTTTACTTCTAGAAATTTATCTGGAGGAAGTAATAATATCAATGGAACAAATGTAAAAGGAATTAATTGTTTACAAAAGTAAAAAAACCAGAAACACAAAACCAAACCAACAATAGCAAAACCAAACAAAAGCAAAGGAACAAACAAAATATCTATTAATAAGTATCTGGTTAAATAAATTACACAATTCTACACAGTCACTTAAAATGTATACACATGTATATATACACAAAAGAGATGAAAGGTAATACCAAAATATTATTCCTAAAACTATGTTAATAGTGACACACATTTATTTTTATGGTATTAAAATTTTTTTTTTAAATACAGACTCTTTGTTTGTGTGTGTTTGTTTTGAGACAGGGTCTCATTATGTAGTTCAGGCTGACCTTGAACTCACTATGTAGCACAGGCTGGCCTCGAACTCAGGGCAATCCTCCTGCCTCAGCCTCCTGAGTCCTGGGATTACAGGCTTGCGCTTCAGATAATATTATGTGATTGAGTTTTTGTGGGGTTTTTTGGTACCGGGGATCGAACTCAGGTCCTTGAGCTTGCAGGGCAGGTGGTGGAACTACTGAGCTAAGTCCCCGGCCCATGATTGAGTTTTTTAAATGAAAAAAAATCTCTCTCTTGAAAATGACTAAGAAGAGACACCCATTGTCTCTATTTTCACTTGTCTAGTAATTTCAACTTGCTTTATAATTCGTGATAGTGTGGCATTTGTCTCTACTTCTCTACTCAATCTGCTCTTACTTAGGCCTCAAGTGGCGTGTTAGTTACTAAATCCAATGGCTAATTCCGTTCTCATCTTTGATCCATCTTCCAAATATGTATTTTAAGAGATGGGGTCCCATTGTATTGCACAGGCTGGCCTTAAACTCGCAGGCTCAAGCAATCTTCCTGAGTTGCTGGTACTACAGGCGCATGCCACCGTGCCCAGCACACTCTTATTTCTAATGACACTTCTCATTGAAACTCAGTCCCTTATGACTTCTGGTGGTAGCGTTCATTTTGGGTTCAGTTCTTGCCTCTTTGACAGTTCCTTTAGAACTAATCAGCCTTTGTAGGTCTGCAATATTTGGCTGATTTTAATGGTGTTGCTTTTGACTCACTATTTCTCACTCTACGTATGTTCCCTTTCACCTTCTATATTATATGTTGATAACTCCCCAATTTTTACTTAGGACTAAGGTGATCTAGCTTTAGCCATCTTAGAGGAACATCAAAGTCAACGTTAATAAAATGAAGCTCCCCAGTAAACTGCTTCTTTGACTTTCTCTCTTTCATTTAACTAGCAAAGACAAAAACCTGGGATTTATATTAAACTCTTCCTCTTCCTCATGCCTGATACCCAATCACCAATCTTGACAATTTTTACTCACAGACGTTTCTCACCTTTTACTCCTCTCCATTCTTCTTTCAATTCCATTAACCCCTGCCCTAGGTCAGGTCAACACTTTAAGTGGTTTCCCTGACACCAGTCTTAACCTTTCTTCAGATCTGCCCTCCCTACAGCTACCAAGTTGCATTGAAAATGCAAGCCCATGTCACTACAGTTCTGCTTAAAACTTTTCTCTATTCTTCATAGGCTAAAGTCCAAGCTCCTTAACTAATACCCAAACTGCTCCACATTCACCCCTTACAACTCCCTATACTCTGACTTTATGTCATGGCAAAGTCCTCCCCACTCCCATGAGTCCTTTGAATACGTCACACCTTTTCTTGCCACTGTACCCTCAATTATGCTTATCTTCTCTATTGGGATTACTACTGATCTTATGGTGGCTTTTACTTCTTAGAAAGCTTTCTGTAAATATTCTCTACCTTTCTCAACTCCACGCACAGAGACTGTACCCTTTGGAATGTGTTATTCTTTACAGATTAATAGTATTTGAAATGCAAATAATTTTAAATCTAAAGCTTAGGTTCAACATATTTCAAATTTGAGGGGCACTGGGGGTATAATGCAGGGGTAGAATGCTTGCCTTGCATGTCTCAAACCCTAGGTTCTATCCTGAGCACCATGCATGCATTGACTCCCCTCCTCCAAATTTATATCCTTCACTTTCCTTCAAACCCACTGAACTCAATACTGCGCTCTGACAAGTCTGCATTATGGACCTTTTTTACTGATACTTTGCATCCATAATGTACTCATTAAATGCTTATTTGTAAGTTAAAATCTACTACTAAGATTTTGGGTGAAAGAAAGAGAAGTACCAGTAACATTTTTTTTTTTTTTTTTTGGTACCGGGGATCGAACTTGGGTCCTTGTGCTTGCAAAGCAGGCAGTGGAACCACTGAGCTTAAATCCCCAGCCCTTTTTTTTTTTTAAACAGGATCTCACTCTATAGGCTGGCCTTGAACTCACTATGTAGCCCAGGCTGGCCTCAAACTTGGAGTGAGTGATTCTCCTGTCTCAGCTTCCCAAGTGCCAATTTTTTTTTTTTAATTGCAATACTGAGAATTGAACCAAGGGCCTTGACAATGAGCTATATCCCCAAACCTTTATTTTTATTTTCTATTTTGAGAATAAGTCTTACTAAGTTGAGCAGTTGCCCAGGTTGGGCTCAAAGTTGCAATCCTCCTGCCTCAGCCTTCCAGAGTGCTGGATCATGGGCATGTGTCACCATGCCCAATAATTTTTAAAGGTATATGAAATCTCCTTCTAGTAGTCAAATGAGCCAAGATTTAAAGGAAGAACTTTGGAATGAAAGACTTAAAACACACTTAGTTCTTAGGCTTGTGCCCTATACCAGGATTTAAAATGAGATTGTGCAGAAATTCTCTTGTGAGGAAATTACACAGAGAACATTTGTTAAAAGAAGTCCCTTTATATTTAGACAATTGTCACTGATGAAATGACATCATAAGAGGTGATACTTTTGCTGCAGAGTACAGACAAGAGGTTTCAGATATCAGGGAAGCAACTAATAGATCCTTAAACATCAACAGCAAACGTTGCTAGTTTAAGAGTAGGAAATAGTTTAACAGCAGGAATAGTAAGGAAAAACACTATCTCATAAAAACACTATCTTTATGACAAATCCTCATAACCTAAAGTTCCATTGTGCATTGGTTATTTAGTTTTTGAATGTGCGGGGAAAATTCTTAAAAGTGTAAAAGTACAGAAAATAGTAGCTGCATTTATACAGTGGGAGATGAGTGTTAAAATTAGAAATGTTTTTAAATCTTACAAAAAGTTAACAATGCTTCATGGAAAGGTTTTTTTTTCTTCTTCTTTTCTTTTCCTAATACTGAAGATTGAACTTAGGGAGTTGGCAATGAATTATATCCCCAACCCTTCACCCTTTTCTTTAATTTTTTTTCTTTTTAAATTTTGAAACAGGGTTTTTGCAAGAAGGTAAATTGCTCAGGTTGGGTTTGAACTTGTGATCCTCCTGCCTCCACCTCCCAGAGTGCAGAAAACAATATATTAATGATAAATTAAATAAATAAAATGCAGACCAGAAAGGGAAAATTTGGCAAAATTGACTTGGCATTTTACATAAATAGGACAAAATCTATTAAAAAGAAAAAAGAAAACAATAGCAACAACAACAAAACCACAAACCTTAACTGCTAATCTTAAATTAATAGCATGATCCCATCTACTCTTAACCTCAAAGTCTTTGACCTCCTGACCCATAGCCAATGGCCCTGTTCAGAAACATGTTGCCACCAGAGTAAATAAAAAGAGAACATAATGTGCTGAAATTGTTACAGCTAATGACAAGTGACACACACTTTATACTGCCAATGAGCAGAATTATCAATAAATAATCCTAAACATGTTTGCCAATAATTATAGTTTCCTGTCCTGTTTCTTCAAATTCCATTAATTTATTATGGGAGAAATTATTCTTTTCAGCTCTAGGTATTTTAAGGAGAAAAAAATTTGAAGTATAGTATACAAAACTAAGAGAAGAACAAGGACAGCAAGGTTGGTGATCAGTAACTCATATCCATGCTCTCTCTTTTATTGGCTTGGTTTACACTAAAGGCCGGATGATAAGAGATTCTCACAGATATACCAGAAATCTAGTGCAGAACACGGGTCAGGGACATGAAGTCCAGAGACAGCAAATGCTAAATGGCTGATATTCAGAGTATTCTGAGTGAGTTCTGAAGATCTCTTTGTGAAGGGTCTATCCTGATGCCCTTGATAACAGCTAAAATCTGAAGAATTGGTTAGTGTGGGCAAGTTGATTCTATAAAAATCAAAATGTAGATATCCATAGTACTTCAATGTTTTTGAAAGTTTAAATAAATAAGGTTTTCTTCATCTTCTCCCCACCCAAATGTATACTGTATAAAACATTTCTGGAAAAATAGTTAAATGAGCAAACACAACAAATTTTTGAGCATGAGTAAGACCATAAACTGAGAAAGCCGACAAAAATACTCTAGTGTGACAAAGTATGAATTACAAACAGAAAGACTCTGAGGGAAGCAATATAAATCTGCATGTGTGTGCTGATAAAGAGGCAAGATATAGTACAGGGACAGATAACTAATTTTAACTTAAAAAACTTTAACAGTCAGGTGAAATGTTATTTTACAGAATGTACATGGATCTATAAATGAGCTATGGTGCATTAAACATTAATTAAATGCATCAGGAAGAGGAAGGGCACTGTATTTTTTAAGGCACTTGGGCATTAGGTCAAAAAGTAAAAATTATATTTTCCTTTCCATCCTAGTCTCATACTTGTCCCCAGGGAATACATCTCAGTAAATGATGAGATGAAACAGAATTGTGCATCAATAATTGTCAATTGTGTATTTTCTTATAATTTGGTGTTTCTAACTTTAAGATGAGATTTTAAAAATGAAAGATTTTAACCATAAAGTTGTAATAAAGTCAAACAAAAGCATATAAAATAAAAACAATTCACAATTCTTAGTGACATTACAATACGTTTAACTGTAAAAGCTAACCAATTTTTGACTCAAAACTTTTTATTTTTACAAAATACTTCCCATGCTAAAGTTGCTCAAGAGTAAATGATGCTGTGACATGCTTTTAATTGATTCGTTTTACACTCAGAGGGAGGATAAGAGTGATTTGTGAAAAGATTTTTTTTCTGTCCTGCACACATCTCTCATTTGTCTATCTTAATTCAATTAAAGGAAATAAGGACAGTTTGACCGATGAATGAACCATATTTTAACCGAGGACACTTCTATTTAAACCAGAGTGCATCAACCACTGTAATTGTCAGTTAGTTACTTCCGATCTCCAACTTTTGTTTTGAGAGGTCACAGCATGGTCATGGATGAGAATATATTGGAATATGGATAAGTATTTAAACCATCAGCCCATTAGCAATTCAAAGGGAGGAAAATTTTAATTATTACTGCCTTATCAGAGATAGCCCGTAACTTTTGCTGAGGTAAGGCTCATAAATGCAATTAAAATTAAACTGTTATTACTTTTAAGTTGGAAAAGTATGCACAAGTTTTACGCTGGGCCTTGAAGTTTTTGTCATTGTTGGTTTACTTAGCTTTATAGTAGCCTTAACTTACCTTCAATTGAGCTCACCCATTTTAAGTGTTGAGTTTGATGACTTTTTATGTGCATATAGTATGCAATCACCACAAGATACATGATATTTCTATCACCCCAAAACGTTCTCTTAAACCTCTCTGAAGTTAATCTCTTTCTCCAGTGCTGGCTTCAGGAAATCACTGATTGGCACTGTACCTCTCTAGCACTGCTTTTTCTACAATTCCTATATAAATGAAATCAAACATTTTATAGTCTTGGATATCATTTTTTCACTTAGTGTAATGCTTCTCAAATTAATCCATATTGCTGTGTATATCAGTAGTTCATTCTCTTTTATTGCTAAGTAGGGATGTAACATAATTTGTTTATCCTTTCATCAACTGATGGACATTTGGTTTTCAGTTTTCTTTTGGCTATTATGAATGAGCCCACAATGAACATTCGAGTTCAAGCTTTGTGTAAATATACAGTGTTGTTTCTCCTGGGTAAATATCTAAAAGTGGAATGACTGGATGATATCCTAAATGTATTAGAAAGCACCCAACTGTTTTAAAAAGGGAACATACCACTTTGCATTCCTAGCAATGTGTTAAGAGTTTCCTAGATTCTCTGTGTGCTCACCAACCCTTGATAATGTTGGCCTTTTTTTGTTGTTGTTGTTAGCCTTTTTAATTTTAGCCATTCTACTGGTACCTAGCTTCATTTCCCAAATGACTAATGAGAAAGCATCACTTCACGTACTTTTTAATTTTAAAATCTTCTGTAATGCTCACTTTTAATTGAGCTGTTTCTCATTACTGAGAAATGACTTCTTTCCATATTTTGCACAAAATTCCTTTGTTGAATACAGTCAATCCTTGTTATTTGAGGTACTTAGGTTATGCAAGTCATAGTGAATACTGGGTTAGGGTCCTCCAACACTCTGGCCATAAAACATTTGTCAACTAAAACGTCATTTACATTACATAGATCAATTTCCAGTATCTTCTTATCAGCATTGAACACAAGCCAATCAATAGCACTGAAAACCTATTCTTCCACATAACATTTTCCTTATAACCCTTACAGCTATTATTTTAAAAATTCTTCCACATTTGTAGAAGTACCTTGCCTTCAAGTTTAACATTTTCACACCACATTGCCTCAAGCCAGTGAGCACTAGTTGAGAAGAGCCTAGCATTTTCCTGACCCTAGGTAACAAGACTATACTTTTCTTTGGCTTTCAGCCTCTCCACAATACTGTCCACCACACTTTTAACAAATCAGTTTTTATTTCATTAACCCATTAATTTAGCTCCTTTTGTATCTTTTCCACAGTCATCAAATACCTTATATTGCCCTAACATTTCCCAAGCATCTTAATGCACAGAGTGGTGAATTTTTGTTTTGTTGTTTTATTAGCCTTAAATTAATAGCCAAGAACACTACGATGTTTGTCTATACAAAGCTTTTATTAACACAGTGTTTCCTTATAAGATACAGCTTTCTCACAGTTAGGAACACCAGAAAGCAACCACTGTTATGCTATTGGGACCTTTTGTTGTTTATTTGTTTGTTTGTTTTTGAGATAGGGTGTCTCTGTGTAGTTCAGGTTTGCCCTGAACTCACTGTATACCCCAGGCTGGCCTCAAATTCACGGTGATCCTCCTGCCTCAGCCTCCTGGGTGCTAGGATTATAGGTATGTACCACCATGTCCAACTTCTGTTGGGCTATTTTAAACATCTTGTAAAAGTCATACAGAAAAATACAACAAATATGTTTATGTGTCCATTGTACAATATTTACCTTGAAGACTAAGATAAATTAAAACAATATATTTAATTTAAAATTATATACATTAAAATTATCAAATAAAAATATATTTATTTTGAACTACAGGGATAAGAATAAATATTTTTTACTAATGCAAAACAACAAAGAGTTGAAAATCCATTTGCCTAACTAACACACTTAAGACCAGATTTAAGCCTTTGTTCTAATAAGCTCTTTTTTTTTGGTACCAGGGATCCAACTCACGTGGATCCCCTTCCATCGCCACACAGCCTATTTCCCAGTTTTTGCAGAGCTACCCATTCCCCATGGGGAATGCATTTGTTGAGTATTATAAACATATACTAGGGCTGGAGATTTAGCTCAGTGGTTCTGGCGCCTGCCTTGCAAGCGCAAGGTCCTGAGTTTGATCCCCGGTACCAAAACAACAACAACAACAACAAAAAACATATACTGATAAAAAGGAGAAATAGCATTTAATACTTAGGAGTAACAGTAAGAGGACCCTGAAAGAAAGTTCTTCTATCAACAAAATATCAAATGTATGATTCCATGTATATAAAATGTTTGGCAATTGTCCAGAATGACAACTATAGAGAGACAAAATCAGCTCCATGGTTGGTCAGGGTTGAGGAGCTGGAGCAGGGATTCACAGTTGGGAGCAAGGGAGCTTATGGGAATGGAGGGTATTAGAAATGTTCTAAAACTCTACTGTGTTTGTCACACAACTTCATGAATTTATTTAAAAACTATTTAATTATACACTTAACAACAGGTTGATTATAGGGATATACATCATTGTACCTAAATAAAGCTGTTAAAATAATCAACAAGGAATAAGGTTAGGGAGATAGGGATGAAGTAAGTATGGCAATGAAGACATATGATGGGCAATGAGGGTTATTATGGTATTATTTATCCTTTTCTCCATATTTATAATGCTTCAAAATAAAGTTACAAAGGGAGGGGCCTCTCACAAGCTCATAATCCATACTTCCCGCTAATAAACAAGCTAAAAGTACAGCTGTAACCTGCTTAGACGCCTCTCAGAAATTTTAAGACGCTTACAAAATTTAAAATGACGGTGCATTAGGGGAGAACATTTCAAGTCTCAAAAGCAAAGCAAGATTACAGATTTTTCATGTTACAAATGAATACTAAGCAACTACAAAGTTTCTATCTTCTGCTATAATCTTATGCACTTCGGAGCAGACAACGAAAAACGTGCATTTCCTTTGATTTTTAGAGATAATTCTTATTACCCAGAATGTGTTTATGAAGATGAGCAGAGTGACAGGAACAGAATCACGCCATCACAACATTAACTGCCAGAAAATACTTTCCAAAATCTACTCCTCGTGTTTACTAACAGCTGGGAGGAAGAAATATAGGAAAATGATGGTGAACTTCAATATATCCAAGACAGGGAGGCTTTCTGTAAGAGAAATGGGTAATGAAAACAATAATAACGTTTAACATTTTTAACCTAACAAAAGACACTTCACTGAGTCCTTTGTCAAGGATCAAGCTCAGAAGATACAATATATAAGGTAATGTACTTATATTCTGGGAACTTATAAATTTAACAAATAAGAAACAGACCATCTGCCAAATAAAAAATGAACAACAAATGTCACCCAGGTGTAACAGTGTGTACCTTTAGTCTCAGCTAGTCGGGAGGCTGAAGCAGGAGGATGCTGTTAGCCCAGGAGTTCAAGACAAGCCTGGTCAGCATAGCAAGACTCCATGTTAAAGGGGGACTCAGGCAAATGACAATAAAAACTTCTTGCCTAAGATTGGCAAATGAGTAAAAAAAAAAGTCAGTACCACCAGATTTTGGTGAAGTTGTACGAGCAATAATAAAATTTTTGTTCAAGGGAATATAGACAAGTTCGTTTCTGAAAATTTGTTTGGAAAAACATATATACATTTAAAATTTCAGATTTATCTCACGGCAATTTCATATCTTGCTCTGGTCTGTTTAGAATGCTACATGTGCTACAGATAGACTTGTGAGTGTGAAGCCTTACCATACGTGAATTTGGGCACATATGCACTGTCATTAATGAACTAAAAATTTTAGTCAAATTTGCCGTTATTTGCTGACAATTATTCCAACAGCTAGGGATCAATGACAAAAGGTAAGACCCTGTCCTCATGCAACTTAAATTCTATGCTCTGGCTGGCTCTACATGGTCATCTTCTTTCCCTGTCATCCCAAGGGCTACATTGCTGGGATAACTTTATTCTCTGCCTAAAGCACAAAGCCTACTGCAGACAATGCCATGTGCCATCTGTGAGGTCTGCCTGCAGGTTTCTGTCTCACTGTACAGACACACCGCAAGGACCCATGCTCTCTGACAAAGGCAGAAAGTGTTAACTATCACTTGCTATCAGGCCTTGAGCTGTTTTCTCACACTTCTAGGGCAGCCCTGTTCTCCAGCTGACCTGACAGTTAACTCTAAAGTACTCTGCGGGCAACTCTCACTGCTTCTCTCACATCCCCTGACCACACGAAGTCAAAATTTAAGCCACATTATTTCTACCTAATGGCTCCCAATTTAAAATATATTGGCTCAATATTTACTTGTTTATTGCAGTTTCTTGGCTGGATAGTTTAATCTCTTATCCATAACCATAATCATTTTCAGTCTTTGTTTACCTTCCAAAATTAAAAAAAAAATGAAATAATACAGCATATTCTCAGACTCCTCATTAGAAAGAGAAAAGAGAATATTGGATAGCTCATGGGATTAATATAAAAATGTACAAGGGCTTCTCTGAGCTTTTAATCGGCCCTTCACAAGTCCCCTACACTAATGACTTAATGATGTTCGGCAAAACAGAGAGCTCTCAATCTGGCCCTCAGACTCCAAAATATCTCAATACTGAGAATTAATTACATAGCAAATCTGTGTATGTGTCTTTAAAAGAACTCACAATCCTAGAGAGCTACTGCTTGAGGATGTATTTTTATGAAGTATCACAGAATACAAAGAGCTCTTCATGACATATGATGAGGTTTAATTAAAGTTTTTAAAGTGAGTCCTTCCAGATGATGATGCCAATAGGGCAGGTGCCAAAAAAAAAAAAAAGGAAAAAAACCCTGACATTTCACCTTCAGTTTTCTAGTAAGGACAGACATCCCCTCCTGCCCTGCAGAGTTCAAATGGTTGTTATTGTGTTAATGACCACACTGCAGACAGATCGTGTCTTTCTGCTTTTCTTTCTTGTAAAATAATTTCCCTAAAGCCAATGATGGGCAAAATGCCACTAATACCACCATAAAGCCCTACAGTGCTTGAAGGGAGAGACAAGAGATAGAGGGTTAGGAGGTAATCAAGCTTACAGATTAAGCCTCACTAAAGCTACAAGATGAGCACTGCTCTTGGTGTTTGTTAACTCTTCTACCACTGAACACTCCTCCCTCCATGTGATGGCACCTGACACTGGTCTTTTCATCAATGGGCCTCAAAGGCCACCCTGCTTTCATTTTAAGAACAGTGTCTCCACACCGGGGATCTTTACTGGTGTTAGCGCTGGCAGGCAACAAGTCCTGCCTTTCCACATAACATTAAAATTCTCCACACCTGCAGACAATGTAATGATTCTACCTATGTACTGACATCTGTGAGGGTGGAGTACTGTAGGCACTATATTTTAGATTTAAGGAGACAGCCATTTTCTGTGACAATAGGTGTCTGGAATAGAAACAACAAAATAAATTTTAAGGGCAAATAAAAACGAGTTTGATTAAAAGTCAGTAACTGTGTCTAGCTGGGCATTTTCTGGGTAGTTGGGTAGTTTTGGAAGGGTTGATTTAAAAAAAAATAAAATAAATATGCTACAGTTTGGCTGACGGGCTCGATTTAGCTAGTAATGGCATCTAAATCATGTAGTACATTAAACAGAATCCAATTAACTCCCTCCTGTTTCTTGAATGCACAGAGCTCAGAAAACAATCACATCATTTCAAAGAATGTAACAACCATAGGACATCTGCAATAAACGGATGCTTATTATTGCTTACAGTTTCAGCCTGTTCTTGTAGGGGATCTAAGCTTCATTCATTAGCTGCATTTTTTGACAACTTGAAGAGCTATACCCAGGTTGCTAAATTTGGGATACTAATTCCAGAGAGATGTTAGAGTTTAAGCCATGAAAAACATCCTACCTCTAGTTGATAAATTATACTCCTTTACCTCATTACTAACTTTAAAAATTATGTAAATTACCCAGATGAACAAAAACAATTTTGTATTGTAATAAATTTGTATTTTAACATTGTTAAATGAATTAGATAACAACGAATTAGATAACAATGACTATAGCTTCCCAATCATAGCTTGAGACAGATAAATCTGTACTTTATTGATGGCAGCAGCAGATAGCCCTAATCACTAAACGCCAGCACAGTCGGGTTTCAGTAGGATAATGACCCATCTCTACATTCATAACAACGATCTCATTCATCATAATTCACATCAGAAAAAAAGAAAAGAAGAACCCTAGTCAAGCTAATGGAGGAAATGTGTGAAAAGTGATTGGATGGGTAAAACTCTGTATGCAGCTGAAGAGCCCTAATTGATTATATTGTGCTGCAACTAAGCCTTCTGCCTTTTACATCAGATCTTTATTTAACTATATTTCAATTGATTTTCACTGATAGCCTTCTTTTTTATGTCTCAGGCTTAAAGTACTGAACCAATAAAAGGATAAAAGATTTTGCAATACAGATTTCAAAATATAACATCCAAGCAATCTTCCATGGAATAAAATAGCAGATTAGGGATGCATAGCCCACCAAACCAGAAGCTGTGAATTCAGAAAGGTAAGAGTTGGATTTAAGTCTGTATTTGAAGAGTCCTAAGCAAAATACCAACCCAAACATTCAAAGATAAAGTTCGTATTATGATAGAATGTATAGATGTTGCACAAAAGATTAGCAGCTGTAATACACATTTTTATGTAACATACCTCTACTGTTTCGTCCAGAATCAAAATTCTATGGATTTAGCTCTCTCATTAAACAGTAATGGGTTCAGAAGCAAATCTGGTACAATAAGTAGTCACTAACTACTGGACCTACTAGATTCATTGATACTAAGCCAAACATCTCAAAATAGCAAGGTTGAACAGAATTTAGAATGAAAGTAAAATCAACCAACCTTGAGAATTTAACAGTTTGGCTAACAGACAAGAAGCTGTACATATTGAAAGTGTATAATTTACAAGTTTAGACTTACCATCAGAGCCATCACAGCCAAAGATTTCATTATGCCCCTCTGTTATTTATTTAGGCTCTCATTCTGCCTCTATACTGAGGAAACTAGTCATTCCTTTCTATTACAATAGATTAGCTAGCAGCCTCTAGTGCAATTGAATTGTATGCATTCCCTTGGTCTACCTCCTTAATTATTTGAGACGAATTCATATCACTTGTCTTTTTTTTAATTAAAAAAACCTTTTTTTGTACCAGGGATCGAACTGGGGACCTTGTGCTGGTGAGGCAGGCAGCAGAACAACTGAGCTAAATCCCCGGCCCCTCACTCATATTATTGTACTTACAAAAATGCATTCCCAGGCTGGGGATGTAGCTCAGTGGTACAGTACTTACCTAGCATAGACAAGGCATCGGGATGAAGCACCAGTACAACAAAAAATAAACACAAAACTTCATTTATTTTTATTGCTGAGTAATATTCCATTTAACCATTTACCTACTGATAGATATTTGGATTACGTCCACTTCATGACTACTACAAATACAGGTGACATCCAACTTCCATATATAATTCCTTATATGAACAAATGCTTTTGTTTCTCTTGGTTAAATACTTAAAAGAGTGTAATGGCTGGGTCATATGATAGGTGCATGTTTAATGTTTAAGAAACTGCTGAGATCACAACCCCAGGAAGTCCAGCGGAGTGAATCCATTGGCCATGACAAGAAAATTAAACACAAAGGGGGAGAATCCAACAAAAAGAAAAAGTCATGACAATGATAAGTCAATACGTATCAGTTACAACCATCAATGTTAATGGTCATAGTTCATCAAGCAAAAGAAACAGACTGGCAGAATGGGTCAAGAAGCAAGATCCAACAATATGCTGCATACAAGAAACACACTTAATTCAAAAAGAAACTCATA
>NW_004624871.1:2642995-2715299 GCF_000247695.1 Heterocephalus glaber
TAAGAACCAAGAGAGATTATGTAAAGGTGCAAATTTCCAATGATGAATGTCATTATATTGTATACCTAAAATGTACCAATAAAATTAATTTTTAAAAAAAGAAACTGCTGAGGTGGGAGTATAGCTTAGAGGTAGAGCATGTGCTTATTAGCATGTGTGAGGTCCTGGGTTCAATCCTCAGCACCAAAAAACAAAACAAAACAAAATTTTTTAAAAAAACAAACCTGTCAAACTGTATTTCAAAATTTATAATTCAATTTTTTTTTTTTTGAGACAGGGTCTTGCTATGTAGTTCAGGGGCTGACCTCGAACTTGTGGCAATCCTCCTGTCTCAGCCTTAGGGTTAGGTTATTTTCAATAACACTGTATGAGAATTCCAGTTGCTGAATGTCCTCGACACCATTTGGTATAATCAGTACCTTTAGTTTTAGAGAATCTAATAAATTTGTAGTGATATCTCATTGTGGTTTTAATTTGCAATTCCCTAAATATTAATGGTCTTGTACATTTTTGCATGTGCTCATTTGACATGTTACTTCGTCAGTGAAATCTGTTCAAATAATTTGTCCATTTGTAAAGTAAAATATTGAAAGTATCATCAAGTTTAATGCACAATTTTCAACCTATCAAAAAGAAAAAAAATCACTACCAACATGGGAAAGGGAATTTGGCTTTTCAAGGACTGTATTTGTTTTTAACTTTTGCTGTAATGAAATAAAACTAAAAATTGTGGCACTGAGTAAAAATAAAAGAAAAATAGGGATACACCTAACATTCTCTTTGTCAATATCTTTCTTCAGTTTATATTCCCCCTTTTTGAAGACTATAAAAATCAGAATCTCTTGTATAAGTTTAAGCCATATAATTCGTGAAATCAGAGTTGGGTCATACCTTATTATAAACATACAAACATCAGCAATCCTGCTACTGGATATATATCTAAAAGAAATGAAATTAGTATGTCGAAGAGATATCTGTACTCTCATACTCACTGCAGTGCTATTCACAATAGCTAAGTTACGGAATCAATCTAAATAGATAGATAGATAGATAGATAGATAGATAGATAGATAGATAGATAGATAGATAGATGGATGTACATATGTATACATATATTCATTCAGTCTAGTCATTTGCAACAACGTGAATGAACCTGGAGAACATTGCCCTAAGTGAAATAAGCCAGACACAGAAGTATAAATACAACATGATCTCACTGACACATGAAATCTAAAACTATCATGCTCACAGAGAAGATAGTGGTTACCACAGGCTGACAGGTTAGGAAAGGAGATGTAGGTGAAAGGACACAGTTTCAATTATGTGGAATACATTTTTTTCTGAGATCTATTGGACAGCATGGTGACCACCTTTTACAATAATATACAGTCATGCCTTGGTACTTCACTGCTTTCAAACTCATCACATTTGGTACCCAATACATTGTGATGCAAAAATTTTGTCCCATTACTTGTTTTTGTTTGGTATTTGACACATGAGCTAGAACTTATTGGTGTTGATTGCCTTGTGCCCTGCTACCTTTCCAGCCAAAATGATTTGTTTGGTGCTTGTCACTTTTTGATACTTCTCCCACCTCCCAGAACAGATTAACGATGAGTACTGAGTTACTACTGAGCAACTTCAAAATTGCTAATAAATGTCAAATGTTCTCAGGAGACCCATAAAAATATGCTTTCACCATAATTAAAGATGTGTAGGGCCGGGAATTTAGCTCAGTGGTTCCGGCACCTGCCTTGCAAGCACAAGGTCCCGAGTTCAATCCCCGGTACCATAAAAAAAGAAAAAGATGTGTGACATTTCATTAACAGTGTTGAATCAGGGCCAGGGATTTAGCTCAGTGGTTCCACCACCTACCTCGCAAGTGCAAGGTCCCAAGTTTGATTCCCGGTACCAAAAAACAAACAAACAAACAAACAAAATAGTGTTGAATCATTAGAATTGACAGTCTTGATTTTTATGAAATCAGATGTTTTCTCTCCCTCCCTTTTCTTTCTTTCTTCTTTCTCCTCCCCTTTCCTCTTCCTCCTTCCTACTCTCTCTCATTTTGTTGCAGTGCTGGGGATTGAACCCAGGGCCTTGTGTACGCTAGGCACTAAGTGCTCTACCATGGAGCTATACCAACAGGCCCAATTTATCCTTTTGAAAAATGATCATGTAGTTGTGTTGAAATCAAGAAACTAAAGTTTCACTGATTTTCTCCAGTTTTTCCATTTTTATTTAAATAATTTCTATCTTGATGCTTATTCTAGATTCTAGATTTTCTTTTAATATGGTGCTGGAGATTGGACACTGGACCTCACATACAGAAACCATGAGCTCTACTAAAGAACTACATCAACTATAATAGCTCCTTATTCTAGCTCTAAGATGTGAGTTGGGATTACCGAACTCTTTCTTCTTTTCTAATATAAGCATTTATTGCTTAAAATTTCCTCTTAAGTACTGCATTAGCGTTCCCACAAATTTTGACTGTTTTGTCTTGATTTGCATGTAGTTCAAAAAATTATAAATTCCTCCTTTATTTCTCCGTGGAAGCCTGAGTTATTTAGAAGTGTTAGGTTCCAAATATTTGGGGAGTTTTACAAATATTTTGTGGTTACTGATTAATATTTTAATTCCATTTTTATCAGAGAACACATTGTATGATTTAAATCCTTTAAATATACTAGGGCTTGCTTTATGGCTCAGGGTATGGATTGTTGTAGAACTACTTTGTGTGCACTTGAGAAGGAAGTGGTTCTGCTATTGGAAGTGAAGTCTATTATTGCTGCTTTTTAATAAATGCCAATCAGCATAGGCTGGTTATCATAGTTCTATCTTTGTACTTGATAATTCTTTGTCTACTCTTTTCACAATTACTGAAAAAAGGATGTTGAAATCTCCAACTATAATTGTGTGTTTACCTAGTTCTGTGTGTACTTCTATCAGTTTTGTTTCATGTATTTTGAAGCTCTGTAACCAGGGACACAAACATTTAGAACTGATATGTTATCTTCATTACCTGACCCCTTTATCATTATGAAGCATCCCTTTATTCTGTGATAATATTGTTTTAAAGTTTACTTGGCCTTTATATATAGCCATCACTGCTCTTTTAAAAAATAATATTATCCTATTTTTGTCTTTTCATTTAAATGGGTTTCTTGTAGGAAACATATAGTTGGCTACTGTTATTTTTACACAATTTGACAAGTCTTCTCTTTTAGTCAGTTGATGATTGATTGACTGACTGATTGAGAAGGGGTATCACTATGCTGCCCAGGCTGGACTTGAACTTCTAGGCTCAAGTGATCCTCCCAGTTTAACTTCCCAAGTAGCTGTTACTATAGATATGTACCACCTCACTTGATTTAATTTGGTATTTAGATCATTTGCATTTAATATTATTTTTGAAATGGCTGTTTTTTCTGTTTTCTAGTTGTCTATATGTACTTTGTTCCCATTTTCCTTTTATCTCCATGCTTTTTTTGGACCAAATGAATATTTTTAGGATTCCATTTTATTTCATTTACTGACTATTACCTATATCTGTTATTTTAGTGGTTGCTCTTGCATTTATAGCTTTTATTTATAACTTATCCAAGTATTCCTTTAGTATTACGCTACATATACTATAAGAATCTTACAACATTTTTCTCTTTATTATTGGTTAAAATCAATTTAATTATGATGTGCCTTGGTTTTGGGGTTTTTTTTTCCAGTACCAGGGATCGAACTTGGGACCTTGCACTGGCAAGGCAGGTAGCGGAACCACTGAGCTAAATCCCTGGCCCTGCCTTGCTTCTTTTAAGAAGTGTTAGGCAGAACTGGAGGAAGTCAAAAGTAATTGTGTCCCATTACTGAGACAAAAAGCTTCTACCTGCTTGAAGGTAAATTATGAGAATTTTCTTTTCTTTTTCTTTTTTTGGTACTGGGAATCAAACTCAGGACCTTGCACTTGCAAGGCAGGTGCGGTGCCACTGAGCAATATCCCCGGCCCGAGAATTTTTTTTTCTTTTTTGGTACTGGGCATTGAACTCAGGACCTTGCGCTTGCGAGGCAGGCGCTGGAACCACTGAGCTAAATCCCTGGCCCTGAGAATTTTCTATTCTTGATGGGGTGACAGAAATTATACTCAGCCTGTGTGAGTTCCAGTAAATGTTCCCTTTAATCTTCTGAAGTGGTACAGTGGACCCTAAAGTTACAACCGCCCTGACCTATGAACAACTTGGGTTATGACCAGAATTTTAGTTTTTAACTCATGACCAAAGTCTTGAGTTAAAACCCAAATGATGGGCACTTGCACTTCCAAATGGTCTCAGATACAGATTTAACCCTTAAAGAGTTCTGGAAGAAACATTACAAAATCCTTTCCTGTGTGAGGTTAATTGAGAAATCCTGGGCAAATGTCTCTCTAAAGCACTGAGATCTATCTGCCTGGAATAAAGTGTGGCCTAAAATCATACAGGAGAGAGACTCTGAAGGCTGTGTAGAGGAGCTTGACCAACTTGAGTTACAACCAGCCCTCGGGAATGTATTGAGTTCTTAAGTCAAGGGTCCACTGTACTTTCCTGGGCCTTGGATAATTTCCTACATGCTGATCAGTGCTCAGCTGAAGGCTTGTAGTATCTGTTCTGCAGATCTCTAGAGCACACTATAAGCCTGTCTCTGTCTCTCTCCATTTCTTTCCTCTGGGGTACCCCAAGCTTATTTTGTCCATTCAAGAAGACAGCTGTACTCCACTTGGATTTCCCTTTTCCAATTATGTGTTGGCTAAGAGCAGGGACCACTGCAGTGCTTGCTTTGTTTCCCATGTCTCAGGGATCACTGTCTTTAACTGTTTTGCAAATCATTATATCAGGTAAGTAATCAGCTTATTTGTTTCAGGTGAAGGGGAAGTGTCTCCATTTATTGGAGCCTTGTAAAATTCTATGTAAGGAGTACCCAATTAAGTTTAATGAATATAATTTACTTTTAGAAAATTCACATCAGGGGCCAGGGATTTAGCTCAGTGGTTTCGCTGCCTGCTGTGCAAGCACAAGGACCCAAGTTCGATCCCCAGTACCAAAAATTAAAAAAAAAGAAAATTCAAATCGGCTTATATAAATCTAAAGGAGCAAGACTCCCACCCCCACCCCTAGTATTGGAGATTAAATCCAGGGCCTCCTCCCTGAGCTACATCTCCAGGTTTTGTTTTTGTTTTGTATGCTGAGATAGGGTCTTCCTGAATTGTTTCTTCTGGGTTTGAACTCACAATCCTCCTGCCTCAGCCTCACACAGTACTGGGATTACAGGCATGCACCACCCCTCCTGGCTGAAAAATATATATATTTTTTGAAAAATCTATTTTAAATGAAAAGTAAAGATGATCCATTAATACTTTTAGCTTAGACAACTCTAGTATGTTGTCTTACCACCAACAAATCACCTGCTACTCAAGTGTACTTTTAACAGGTGTTTAACAAATGAAAAAGCATATTGATTTTTTAGATTTTGTGTTTATTTATGAAGGTTGGCATGAAGACCTTCTAAAGCACACTAAAGAATTCCTAAGCAAATGAACTGTATCACATAGCACAGTTAAGTTATCCATGTTCAAAAAATCCCAAACCAAGTTGTGATGTTTCTGTGTAAAGGGCTGAACACATGGATGTTATCTTCATGCTATATTTTGTTTGACTGTCCCAAACTGCTTATTAGATATGAATTTTACAAACATTACTTAGGATGGAGCTGGAGAGCATTTCACCTTCTACAAGCTGCGCAGTAAGAACCACCACAGCATGGTGGAACTTGTGGTCCTTTCCAAGGACCCAACTCTTGCAGGTTCAGCTCAGAGATTTGCATGTGCATGTGTGTGTACTGATCTGGTAATCCACTGGGTATCAGGATTACTTCTGATGGCTTTATGGAATAGATCAATAATAATAACTTCAAAGAATCTGTGTGTGGAATCTTCAACAAACCAGTAAGAATTCGGGATTCTTTAAGCCCCGCAGTGGAATCCAGCTAGCTCTTCAACTACCAGATTGAAAGCTTTAAGTGACCTTTAGCTGATTAACACCATAGTGGACAGGCTTTCTGTAAGTTGCATCCATGGGAGCTGGGTGTGGGCATCACAGTGCACATGAATCCTGTATGTGGCATAAGCTTGTATGGCGTGTATCCCAGTCTACATGCTTTATCCAGCCAGGTGGGGAGGAAAGCCCTATGGAGTACTGGTGGGACTGCCAGCAGCATACTCTCAGAAGAAAGTGTATCACATCTGACTGGTTCCCCCCAACTCCTGGATATACAGTATGTACCCATCTTGGCTTACCTGATGGCTGGTGCCAGACAGAAAGGAAGAATCTTACTGTATTTTTTTTTAAACCTTTAACCTTAAAATGATCTGTATTTTGTTTCAAGTAAAATAGTCTTTTTACTTTAATTTTATTTATTTATTTATTTATTTTACTGGGGATCAAACTCAGTGCAGCATGCATTCTAAACAAGTGCTCCACCACTGAGCTATATCCCTAGCCCAAGTGAAACACTTTAATACACCTTTAAAAATTGGCTTTTTAGGGGCTGGGGATTTACCTCAGTAGTTCCGCCACCTGCCTCACAAGCAGAAGGACCCAAGTTTGATCCCCGGTACAAAAAAAAAAAAAAAAAAAGGCTTTTTAGCAAAATAGGCAAAATAACATATGGTGCTGTTTGAGCATATGAACAAAATACATATTAGAACTGTTGATAAAACATGTTTTATGATGCTGTGGTATTAATGATGATCATAAAATATATTCCAATTTTAAATAATGTGTTAGCTCAGGGCTCAGTGGAGATACCTGTATATTGTTCCTCAAAACAGATGATTTTGGGTGATTAGATTAGGAACAGAATTCTGTCTAATCTTAGCATAGAGCGCTGTATTTATCCATGCTTGTATCTTGAGAGGTATGATTTCTTCACTTGTGGGCATTAGGTAACTATACAAAATGGCCAGAAATCGGTATGTGCTACTCTAAAACTTGAGCATCCTACATTACTCCCAGACATGACTGAAGTGAACATAAGCCATTCCACAACTGTACTATATTGTAATTGTAATATAAGGTATAAGCAGCTATATTCACAATGACTATAAGCCCCCAGAAGCTAATGAACTGAGACTGACCTTGATCACTGACTCAGATCCTGCAGCACAGGGCAGTACCTGCTCCTGCTCCCACATTTGCCAACCTCTGCTACAGCGGTAATCAATTTGCTGTCTTGATCTCTCAAGCATATCATACATTTTTTTGATCTACCATTAAGCCTCAAACTTGTGGCCTAATTAAATTACTGAGGAAAAAAACACTGGAATTTTGGACTTGGGCAGGAGGGAAAATTAGAGATAAATATTTGAAAAGAGTGAGAAAATTAAGACCTAATCTCTACACATTCAAAGTCATTGTTAAGAAGAAATTAACTTTCATTTGACTGATTTTTTTATATAAATGCAACCCATCCCGCAGCACAGTAATTAAATCCCAAATACAAAATGCAGAAGGAAGCAATGGAAAAAGCTCAAAGAACAAGACAGGTCTGTATGATCATTGTAGACAGATATAAAGTCGGTGTCAAAGAGTCATCAAAAAGATCTTCCAGTGCGGGGGAGTAATAGAGGGGAAAGGGCAGAAAAAAGCCTTGAGTTAGTGAAATGCAAAAGAGAATGACAGAGGGAGACAGATGGGAAAAAAGAAAAGCCAAGCCTGACCTAGCAAATGAAATAAGCTAATATTGAATTTTGTCAGTGGGCATAAATTTTGTTTCTAAAGAGTGATAAAACCCAATGCAGAAACAAAATTATTCCTATCATAAGGAGGTGGGCAGTACTACATTATGTCAAAGAGGAGGAAAAGTAACCATACAGCTACAGCAAATTTTTAAAAGGCTATATAGCAGCGAGGAAAGTGTACAAGTGTCTACTATGATAAAAAATAGACATGGAAAACAAAGATGAGACTAGAAAGAGTAAGGAAAATAAGTACTAATCATGAAAGCATTAACAAAAATAAAGTAAATCACAGAACTTTCCTTTGCAATATCCATCTAAACACTGTTCCCTGATCTAATGTATCCCCTATAAGCCCCAGTCCTCATAGACAGGGTTCTCCCCACCACCTCTGGGCTCTCACAGAATATTTATGCAAGACTTCTCTGTGGCATTTACTGAAGTTTGCTGTGTGGTCTAGATACACACACACACACACACACACACACACACACACACACACACCGTGCACATACACCATACATGTTGTAAACTGTATTAAACTGTAAACTGCTTAAGTGAGGGGACTGTCTTTATAGTACTGTACCTAGGACCTACTGCCCAAGGCATAGCAGGAGGCTGCATGGATACCTTACAGATACCACGTCAGAAGCCTGGAAATACTGATGGTGAGATTTCATTTAACTGTCAAAGATCTAAGTGTTTACAGGTCAGGTAGAGACCACAGTTCAGGCAACAAACTGATAGTCAAAACCATCTAAACTTGAATTTTAGATCTGGCAATATCTTGGGTCATCTTTAAGTTTGCAAGTTAGTTTTCTGAGCTTTACCTTCTGTTAAGGAAGTAGGATTACTAAGGACTCTATGAGGGTTACAATTCTTTTGGGGGAGGGTGCTGGGGAATGAACACAGGGCTTTCACACTACACTACTTTAAATTTTTTTCCATTATTACAATTCTAATCGTATGATTCTTGTTTCCTTGAAAGCAAAGCATTAGACCATTAATTTTCAATTACTCATACACCACCTTATAATATTTCTTCCTCTTTTTGGTAATTCAAATGCCTTTGTGCCTCATCTTTCCTAACTAAAACTCCTTGAGTTGAGGAAAAACCAGTTTTCTCATCTCCAACACTGCAAGGACCAAAATAAGGATTCAAGGAACATTTACATATTTCATAAAGTGAATGTATTCTTCACGAAAATGCCCACAGGACTATATGCTGGTGTTAGTCAGCCTTGGTTGTATCTTCCTCTTAACCAGTAGTTGGGAGAAGACTGTGACAAACAGCAGTTGGATAAGCTACTTTATAAGACTTGAGGACGTCAAGGCTTTTGCGATTGATAATTTGCCAAAATGAGTTCCCAGGAAAGGCATTTTGTTTTGCAAAGACTAAACTAGCCACAATAGGGAAAAGTTTATTATGCTCCTTAGTTTCCTTCATTCATCAAGAAGCTCAAATAGCAATTACCTACTTTGGCTATAATCATTGGCATCCTAAGAATTATGCGGTGTCACATGGTTGAAAGACAGGATTTGGATTTATAAACCTCAGCTTGACTCCCAGCTCTATCAGTTAGTCTCCATGCTAAAATCACTTAACATCTCTAAGCCTCCGTTTACAACCTATAAAATATAATATTCCTTACTCTTTGAGTTCTTTCAAGTATTACTTGAGGTGATGTCAAATGAGGAGTTCTTATAACTTACAACATGTAAGAATAATATTGTTTTTGTGGCTGGGGATGTAGCTCAGTGGTGCTGCATCTGCCTGGCAAGTGCAATGTCCTGAGTTCGATCCCCAGTACCAGAGGAAAAAAAGAAGAATACTGTTTTTAGATCATCAAACACCCTCACATTGTAGGACATTACTCAAAGCGTGTGTGGCTGAGCTAAATACTAGTGGGCACTCAGTCATTTAGTAGAGAGGATCTGGTTGTTTAGATGAATTTGCTCTGATGCATTTGGGTCCCAAGGCTCCCTTTTCTTTGGGAGTAAAGTGTCCCAAAGTATACCTGGCCTTAACAGAGCTTACTTTGAAACACAGCAGATAAATGAAGAAACTATTGGGTAAGGAAAGGGGCACAGAGTAAGAATGGTGGGGTAGAAACTGTCATTGCATGCATTCTCGCAGGCAAGCCAGCTCAGCATTTTGCTTCGATAGACACCACCTTGGACACCCCACTAGGGATCATCATCTTGCGATCTGAATGCCCGCAGAGGGAGTGTTTGGTTCAACTTTCCCAGAATAGGCCAGGAAATTGCTCTAACTAGCAGAGAACAGCCTGGGGTTAACAGAAAATTCTTATTTATGAGGTACTGGGGATTGGACCCAGGGCATCACACATGGTTATGCAGGTGCTCAACCACTGAACTATATCCTTAGCTCTTTTTAATTTTCATTTTCTGAAAGGATCTCACTAAGTTGCCCAAGCTGGCCTTGAACTTGCGGTCTTTCTGCTTCAGCCTCCCTACTAGCTGGAATTACAAGTGTACGCCACTGCACCCAGCCCAGAACATTTTCATTAATGAAGAGGTATCTTATCTATCATACATGGGTATTAACCCTTAAGGAACTAGAAAATTATGAACTGTGCTTAATCCAAACCTATACTGAACATTACTTAATATTTCTTTAATGAGTTATAAGACAGTTCAACATTATGTCACTGTTTTAAAATCCCAATATACATGTTTCATGGTACTGTTATTGCCTTCTATTAATGGTTTTACATATTTCCCAGTACAGAAGTCCCTTGAAAAAGTCCTATAATTATCATAGATTTCACTGCCTAACAATACAGCTTATTTGAGGTTTTGCTTGTTTGCTTGTTGTTTTGACTCCCAGGTAAATGGAATATTACCACTTCTTAACCTACATTCCAGAAAGGACCTTTAATCTAAATTAAATTAAGACTGTAGACAACTCTGCATAGGAAAGACATGTTCTAACTGTACCTTCAAGCCTAAAAAAGCAACATTTACTTTGGTAAATCAATTCTATGTACTACTAAATCACACAATAGGTGCCCCAAAACTTGTTAAATGAATGTCAATAAAATGTTGCTTTAATCTTTTCCAAAGTATGACTAAACTTAGGGAATTATATATAAAATTTGAAGAAAGTATTTATGCATGTTTATAATTTTTAAGGAAAAAATTCTAACATCTCACTGGTTCCTTTGAATGTCCCAAAAAATAAGAAAAGGCAGAAACATTAAGAACGTAAACAATACCCTCTTGTTTCTCATATTCCATTAGGAGTGGTGCCTCGGGTTCCAGCCTTGGCAAGAGATGTTGCTCCTCCCTAAGGAGGGCACTGCGACATGGAGTCAGTTTCAGAAAGAGAAATATATCCCTGAGCTGGTTTACTTATTATTTGTCTTCCCAACAACAAAAAGCTGAAAACTGCAAAAATCCTATCAGAGAAGTCTGCTAAAATAAATGCAGAGTCCAAAAAACTCAGTGAACCATGCCAATAAGATTTATGACTGGGATCATCCTGGTCTTGCTGCTGTACAACAGACTGTAGTGTGGAACTTTTGACAGGCTATCTCCAAATAAAAGACAGTGTGTGTATCTGTCCCTTTTCTATATCTATGAGAAAATTCCTTCTGTGGAGGTAAAATCATCTGAAACATCCATTTATTGGGAATAAAAAGAAACCTGTCTGGCAAAAACATTTCTATAATTCTATTTGTGAGCTTTTCCTCTCCTGAGAAATGATTCCCTACCTACCAACATCCTACAGTGAATCAGAATCTCAATGCATTTCCTCTTCCTACAAGAGCCATGCATACTCCTGTAAGATCCAGGGCTCCAGAGGCATTTCAATCACTGACTATTTAACTTACCCAGGATATTTTCCAATAATAGTTCTTCAATTTTTTACCCAAGAAAATAATGGTACAGGACCAGAATATGTACTATACATTTAGGGAAGTAAAACCACTCACATGCAGATCAAACTTTAGATGCTATCAACCAAATCTATACCCAGTCTATACATGTATAGCTGCTCTCTACATTATGCTGGATAAGGCACACAAATTTAGGATTTCTTAGTAGAAGGAGTAAATTTAGTTATGCCATTAAATGTGTGTTTTTCTCCCTCTGAGAGAGTAATATAATTTAATTCTGTCCACCACAGCAGATCATTGGTGCTCATCTTTGTCTAGCAATCATGTTTGTAAAGGCCAGAAAAGGTCTGGATAGTTTTTCAGCACAAGCTACTAGTTAAGTATCAGCTGAGGAGGATGAGTTCAACCAACCAGACAGGAGTTCAAGCACCATGAACTGGATTTTCAGAGGCTGATGCATGTGTTGGAGAGGAGGGTGACAGACAACCCTCAGCCAGGGATCACTCTTGCCCTCTCTGACAGCTCCTTTTCCAAATGGATTCCACAACTGCTGGTTAGACTGTCTAAAAGGAGGACATCGTCTACCTTTTCATTCAAAATGTGTGAACTGAGACAAAATGAAAGAAAAAACCCTGATATAATCACTGATCAATTAACGCTTAAGCTCACAGGCACATTCTGTGTCACTGTTTCTGCCTTTTAAAGAATAAACTGAAAAACACTATGCTCTACGGTAATGAAATAAGGACAACTGCTTTAAATTAAATGCAACAAGTGGACTTTGTAACATGATCAAAATCCACCCCAGGTCTTTTCTAAACTCCAATTGTAACTATAATTCCTCTTGAACAATATTTGATGAGAAATATTTAACACTTTTCATGTATTTCCTGTAATTACACATTTATAAAGAAACCGTGGATGTACTTGACAGCTAAACCAAAATGTTTCAAAGTGCTCTTAGACTGCAACTCTTTTTGCTAAAATACAGTATACTAAAAATGAAATAACTTTTCCATTTTAATGTGGTTATGAGCTTCCTGCTAGGGAGCAACCTAATTGAGACTTTTGATGTTAACTTTTTTAAAGACTTGCTATCCTTCATCATCTGTAGAGTATTTTTACTACAGATTTCTTGCAGTCTTTTCAAAGTTGACAAAGGGAAGGGGGGATGAGGTAGGAAAAGGAAGGCTACTTTATCAAAGTCAATGGAAATACAAGGTATTAATTATGCTAAATGAAGAAATATGGGCATTTGGTTACATCTGTGGGTCAGAAATATTTTAATCTGTCCCTGCCAGCCAGCTGCCTTTTTCTGACTCCCCTCCCATTTTGATCAGCTGCAGGAACACATCAAAGCTCCAAAAGTGAGGAAAGCAGCCACAGTAAGATTGTCCCCACCAGAACCCCCCTTCAAGGTTACACTTTTACCTAGAGCGACCACACTGTTATCTACTGCAATCAGTAATAAGGCCATGCCCTTTTCATAGTTTGGCGGCATAGTTGGTAGGTAAACCCTCAGCCCACAGCAATTTAAAAGAAGGAGGTGGGCTAGTAAATGGAAAATAAAAAATTTGTGATATATTGAAAAGAAAACACTGTTTTCAGTTGTTCCTGGTCAAAGCAGAGTTGGAGCACACAGACACAGCTGACTTTCAAGCTCTGCTAAGTCTAAGTCTGCCAAGCATGCTGTGCAGGAGTACAGTGACCGGGAGAGAAACACACTTGTCTGCTATGATCCACAAACAAGTTTTTTGGGTTATTTTTTGGTACCCGGGATTGAACTCGGGTCCTTGCGCTTGCGCAGCAGGCCGTGAAACCACTGAGCTAAATCCCCGACCCACAAACAAGTTTTATTAAAGCAATGCATGGAGACTGAACATTAAGCCTGGAGGAAGCCAACAGCAATCGGTTACATGCGACACAGTCACTGTATGACCAGCGAAGGGACTTTTTACAAGGTCATGTAGAAATTTTTAAAAATCTACTCAGAATATTTTTAAAGTATTTTTGGGGGTCAAGGAATCAGATAATATATTCAGAAGTCAGATCACTACAGCATGCGAGAATTCCACAAAAATATAACCACCCAGCTTTAGATGACAAAAAGCAACATTTAGTGAATGGTATTTCCCTGCATTTAATATAAATCTTTCTACCTAGTAGCATATAAAATTTTGGATAAATGTGTTTATAGATGATTCCATTTTCAATATATTATTCTTGTTTAAGTCAAAGATCACTACCACATATTTTCTTCTATTCAACTGCAGAAATTCTTACAGGGATTTTAATGTAACTTATGGGCACTAATTTATACAAACTAATCTAATCTAATACACAAGTAAACAGGATTCATCTGTTCTAGGACTGAGTTTGAGACTTCTTAATGGCAATTGTTTTCAACAGAAATTACTCAGAATGAAGCACAAATAAACCAGATCTGCCCCGAACATTACATCACATTTTATATAGAAAGGAACATGTTCTAGGCAAAAATAAAACAAAACATAAAACAAAGAACACACAAGTCAAGTGAAAAGACAAAGGGCTTCCCCCTACAGGCCTCTGAAAAGAAGCAGGATGAAGGGCTTTTCACGACTGCTGAGGCATTCCAACCTAATCAAACATTTGAACTACAATATAATTCTCCCACTACTCAAGGATGTTACAAACGTTCAAGACTTCTCTGTATGTATTACAGAGCTACGTGCAGTTTTTATATTCCTAACAATTCAATAAAAACACACACATAATGGTTTTAAGTCAGAATTAAAGGATTTGTAAACATGTTCACCTGAAATTGCCTCACAATTTTACTCCTCGTTTTATGTACCATTTCTTATGGGGGTGGGTGGGTGGACGTTTTACTTTTGTTGATACTTAATTTTTGTCAGAGGTTACATCCACTCACATAAGGAATGTAAAACTAAACCAAACACAACCTCTCAAAGCTGATACTGGGTATACTTTCTCTGATATCAAATTATAACAACATTTAATTTTGAAAATAAGTAGAGGTAAACATATTGATTTTCTGTTCCTATGTATAATTCTTATTGAGTAATCAAAGGCTAAAAAATAATTCCTCACTGAGACAGTAAAGACTATAGCTCTACTCTTAGGCTTTAAAAGACAAAATTTATGAATATATATGAATTCATAAGTGTGGCTTGAAATTAGAAAAATTATGGTTACATATATTTTCATCTTTTGATGTTGAATCATGTCAAGAAAATATACAAGCTGACATAATTTTCCTTTACAAAGAAGAAAATAGATACATGTCTGACAATAAAATGTGAACTTCATATCAAATTGCTGAGCTTTTAGTACTTGTGTTATTAGCTAGCACTTGTATTTCAGTTAGTATTTAAAAAATTTTAAGACCCTCATTTTAAACAAATATAGTCAGACTAGCCTGGCTTTTCTTCTGATATCTAAACAGAATTTCTTCATTGGAGCTGCCTTACTGCTTCATAGATTATTGCTTTCCCTCTTTAAACAAATAACAGTATCAGTTAACTGGCTCTTTGTGCAACTTGAATTTTATTGTTAAGGCATGAGTGTTGAAATTATTTAAAAGCCTGGATGAAGATTGCCTGATATTTGATACAATATTAATGCAATCTGTCTAATCTCAAAGATTCACTACCAAAATTCCTAACAATTTTAATAGCTACATGAATTCAGTAAAACACTTTTGAAAAAGGTACCAGCCATGTTAAGTCTAATTTGATTTTAAGAATGACTCAGAGATTTAGTTTAACTATATTAAAGCAGTTGATGGTGGGTTAAAGCAAAAAACAAATACCAACCACAAAATGTCATGCACATATTCTATCACTCTAAAACACTTGAGAAAAATCTGGCATAAAGGTACAAGCACTAACATCACAAAACATTTGATGGCTCATATAAAGAATAAGAAATGATCTCCCAGATGTTTGCAAGACAAAAAAATAAATCTTTTATAAAAAAATAAACCAGAGTACAAACAAAATATCCAGGATTAAATAAAACTTTAGATGATTAAAATCGACTAGCATTTTATAATATTAATGGTGATGGTTCATCAGAGTCTTATTTCCATGTTTTAACAGCTCCCATTAAAAATGAAAAAAAAAAGTTGCATGCAGGAAGGAGAAGCAAATGGAAAACTAAAGTCATGCATGGTAAAGAATAGGGAGACAGAAGACAGAAGACGTATCAGTTCAGCCAGAAATATACTGAGTAAGGAAATAAGGTAGTTAAAGAAAAGTTGCAATCTAAGGAGAAAACACTTTTAGGAAATGGCAAAATTAAAACAGAAGTAGATATGTAAAATAGATGAATGACGACAAGGTCTTCCTGCACCAAGGGAGTTGTTTAGGAGAAACAGTGTCCGTTTGTGGCCAGCGATAATACTTTCCATTCAATAGAGTTTGCAGCTTGCTGATTCATATGATTGCAGGCTGGCGCCCTGCTGGCGAGCCTCTCCACTGAAATTAAATCCACTCTCTTCAGTTATAAATTATAATGCTCTATAAACAACACTCCCATTGGGAATGGGGGAGTGAGAGAGAGAGAGAGGGAGAGGGAGAGAGGGGGAGAGAGAGAGAGAGAGAGAGAGAGACAGAAAAAAGAAAGGAGGAGGGAGGAGAAGAGCCAGAGAGGGAGAGCATTTCTGCATAGTCCACTCACTGTTTAATGTTCTGCTCTTCTGCACCAAACAAGGGGAGTAAGTCCTGCACAGATAGCACTCCTGCTGTAATTCATACACTGTTTGATGTAGTGCCCAGAAAGGAAAGTGGGGATAGTAATGGGAGGCTAAGAGGAAAAGCACTTAGAAATCAATGAGTATGCAAGAAGAAGAAAAGAGAGAATAGATTTCATACATGGATTTTTCAAATATATTATTGAATATATCTTTGGAGTCCCTGGGGAGAATCAAAATGAAATAAAGTTCTTGGATTCTACTTGGATAAATTAGATCTACACACTGTATATCTTTTGATATCCAAATCAATCAGAGATATTCTCCCCAAGAAGCCCTAGTAAAACAAAGAAACAGGAAAGCAAAGTTAAAAGTAATCATTCCCAAACGGCCTCAGACAGGGAGTCCAAAGCAAAGAGAAAGTTCACATTACCCACAGATGAACACATTTGTTGTTTTTTATGAACACCTTTTTCAGAATTCAGTGCTAAATTTAGAAGAGAGTGATGTCTCAGTTGTTTAAATGCTGTAGAATTTGTTTGTAAAGAAGGTGGTTTTAGGAGTTATTTTATGCTCCCATCACAAGGTAGAAATGATTATTATTATTATATGCCAATTAGTATCCCAAGGACTTGCATCCACAGGTTATTTATCAACTACAACGGGACATAGTTCCACCTTAAAAAGAGCCTCTGAAATTTCTTACTAAATGATGATACTGAAAACAAAAATAAAAGGGGAGGCAGGGGCAACTCCAACCTGTTCAAATTCAGGTGTGAATGTGGTTTAGGAAAGGTAATAAAGTATAAAACAAAATGAAAGGTGCCATTCCAGGCAGGGAAGTCAGGGAAAAGAATCCTCCAGAAACCCACACTTTCACTTCTCTACCTGATCCTAAGTTTTCCCACAAAGAAACAAGATAAAAGAAACACCACCTCTCTCCTGAAGCCACAGAACGAAGAGGGAATGCAAAGGTGACTGAAATTCCAGGTTTAGACCAAAAGTAATTGTACCAGGCTAAATTCCAAACCCTAAAGAAGACTTTAAAATTAATACATTGACCCAAACCTTAATCAGAGAATTAGGCTTAGTAACAACTTGGATTGTTTTTCCTTAGTGTGTCTGGCTGGATGTCTCTCTGCTTTTGGTTGTGGTGCATACCAAGTAAATTATTTGCTGATAGGTAAATCTCAGCAAATGCTTTTCTTCCTTTGAATGCCTGGTGAGCTTGTTTGGAAAAGTCATTTAAGTCACTTAAAACAATCCCATGAAAAGTAAAACTCAATTCTGAAATAAGAGTATAACTTAGAGCTTAAAAATAAATTAAATAAAGGAAACATTAAAAGATAAATGGAGCAGGATGCTCTGCGGCTGAGGTAATCTGAGTGGAGAGGGAAGAAGGAGGGTTACATTAATAAATGATTAAAAGGCCTTAACAAGGGCCTATCAGGTTGACCAGGAAAGCATTCCTCTTCTCTGCTCCTCCCTGAGACCACCTTTTTTACATTTGTTCTCAATGCAGATCAATATGGTTTTCATTTGCTGATTTCCATAATGCCACATGTGATCTGCCAGCCTGACATAATGAAGGTAGAAAGAGCTGAAGTCATTTGAACATTCTCGCTTGCATGACTGTCGCCAGTTCACCAAATGCCTGTTATCTGAGAGCCAATATCTTTCTCTTGCTTATTGACAAATACCAGAGAGGTTTACTAATTCGGTCTTGGGTGGCAAATTTAAGTCAAACTTCAAACTAAATATTACTTTTCTTCTGCAGCTCCTCCCATCACTCTAACTTGTAATTTAAGCTTGGTTAAATAAAGAAGAACAAAATTTAAGTGTGAATTATCCATTTTTGAACACAAATGCTCTCTTTTGTTGATAAAGCAATAAATCACAAAGAATAAAGCACAAATACTTTATGTTGGTTCCAAAGCTACAGGACATTTTATAGCCCCAGCACAAGTTCTCCTCTGATATATCATTTTAGTTAGACCACGATTACTTGTCTCTGATAATGTTCCTGAAGATTCATATCACACTTGACAGTTGTTAACGTTTTCTCTTTTCTAGAGTTTCTTTGATAAATGCTACGGTACGGAGAAATTCACACACATACATGACAACATCTCAGTCTTTTTTTCATTAAATAGTAGAATGGGCTTGTCCAGGTCACCTCACGCAAGAGCCTTCTATGATGCTCGAAATGGATTATTAAAATTTTTCTACTGCTTACTGACCACCTTTGCATACTGAAAAGAATTTCAAGAAAAAGTGCAGACGAGGAATACAGTGAACCCTCAAGTTACGACTGGCCTGACATACAAAGAACTTGGGTTAATTAGGTAATGGAAGATTCACCTGCCTCTTGTTATCTATAGCATGTACCCAGGTAAACATCCAGATCTCAGCTGTACTGACTTACAACCAGCTTGAGTTACACCCAGCCCTTGGAAACCTATCAAGTTTGTAAGTCAAGGGTCCACTGTACATTTCTGAAATGATTTATCTTTTGCAAGCCAAAACAAAAACCAAAAAACAAAAACAGGTGCACTGAATCAAAATGATTCTTCAAAGTTTTTTTCTTGTTTTGTTGTTGTTGTTGAGACAGAGTTTTGCTTAGTTGCCAAGTTGATCCTCCTGCCTCAGCCTTCCTGAGTGCTCAAACTATAGGCATGTGCCAGCACACTCAGCTTCAACTTTGTATCTAAAAATTAAAAATATATTTAATCCCAGTGCCTTCATTTATAATAAATTTTATTTCTTTTTACATTAGATACATTTAATGAATATTCTACTGATTAAATGAAGTCATGCTTTAACCTCTGAAGAACGTAAAAGCCTGTGGTGGCAGTTTTGTTCTAAAACTATGAAAACCAAATCACAGAAATTTACCCAAAAAACCTCCCAGTGTTCTCCCAAAAAGGCAAACATGTCCTGGTAGGATCAGCACACAAAGTTTTAAAAAGCTACATCTCCAAATACTGCATTTGCTCTAACTCTCAGATCTCAATCTTTGCAGAATTATGGCTTTTTTCTTTCCTCCCCTTGCTTCTTTTTCTTCTCTTCCTCTTCCCTCCCTCTTTTCAGCTAAGGGCCTGCTGGTTCAAAACAAAAGTGTAGGAAGCCAGTGTAACAAGTATCTAAGGAAAGGTCCTGCAAGAGACCAGAGTGGCGCTAGGGAGACGAACATCGCGTTAACTTCCTCCGCCTGGCTTCCCCTCTCCAAGTGAATGGACTGTTGTCTCACTGACAATGAAAGGGAACCAAGACAAGGAGACATTTAAGCAGGCTGCTTTCAGAACAGATACTGTCCAGTGTTTTGGGTTTTGCTGTTGTTAATTCTTTCAGAAAATAGTAGCAGATTCTACCCCCAAAATGGGAAATAAAAAGTTCACATATTACCATATCACTAAAAGCTCTGGTTATGAATGCTGTTGAGTTCTGATATAAAAGTTGATAATGAGGTAAACAGCAAAGTGTAGCAAAACAAAAAACAGGGTAGGGAATATAAATATTCTAAAGGCTTAAAGTGAAAATAATGTATTTCAGGGACCTTTCTCTGGGGCTCAGACGTTTGGATTATATAACCCAACAAGCTAAATTAAGAAAACTGGAGATGTTACATTACATTGGGGTTTGGTGAGGCTGGAGGAACTATTCAGATAGCATCTTAAACACACTGCTTCATCTCTTTCTCTCTGACATTTGCAGTAAAAACAATTATTAAAATAGTAAAAAACAGAAAAGGTAATCTTGCCCCGATATGAACCAAGAAGCAGGCAGGAATGACTTATCAGTCTAGTGCAACTAGCGGTAGACTACCCTACAGGAGACTTGGCTAGTAACAGTTTTGCTTTACTTGACCTTTAATTACCACACTGAAAGACAAGTCAGACTAACACTGCCCCACATCAACACATTATGGTAACAATAGGTTAGTTTCAATAGTTGAAAAGACTATCATAAAAGGTGGTATTACAATCAGAACAGACTTCTAAAGTGAGGTAAAGGGAGGAAGGGCAGGCGAAGTCCAGTTCTTTGCAGAAGTTATCTGAAGACAGAGTTCAAGTGCAACTGACAGGCAGGAGAAAAAAAGATGAAGGTTCTTTTGAGCTCTAATATACTCAGGAGGACAAGAAAAATTGTGTTAGTATAGGATGGTAGAAACTATGTTTTAAATAAAGTAAGTAGGAAAGGTATTATCTCGTGTGAAGTCCAGACAGTACAAAAATAAGAGTTCAACAATAAATGTTCTCTTACAGAATAAAATAAAATCTTTGGGAGGCTATAGTTTCGTTGTCCTCTTTGGAACAGTGACCCCACTGAAATGAGCCCATCATTCACTGCTTTGCAGAGATGAAGAAGGAAAATAACAAGGAACCCACAGCATGGGGAGATTGTGCTTTGTTTTTTTTGTGAAATATAACTTCAAAAGTTTGTCTTCATAACAAAGCAACAAAACGATGATCTCCTCCCAATTCGAATGCATGCATCACTTCCTGGGCAGTATTCTTAGATCTGCAGTCGGCTTCCACTCCTAACCTGAGCAGTATGTTCTTCATAGTTTTAGCCTCTTCTGAAAAATCACCTTAGTCGGCCTGCTCTATACCTCTGCCTAGAACACTGCTTTTCCTGGGTACAGGACAAGAATCCTACATCTATATTTCTTACAGCCAACGTGGGTGCATTTTAGGAACATTCCCCAAGCTTACAGGAGCACTGTGAGTGTGGAAACCCAGAAGTCTTACCCAGTGGTATCTGCATCCACAACAGCACTGGCAAGAGGACCTGCATATTGTAGTCATTTAAGACACTGATGTGAAAGACTGGAACGGTTGGACACAAGGAGAGGGTGTGCACTAGTCCTTGACATGTTTTTTTAAAAGGATAGTAATAAAATAAGCGTAGAGAAACAGAGAGGAGGAAGTAGTAGCAACAGGAGTAGGAGCAGCAGTAGTTGTTGTCACTGTTGTTTTAAATGAGTTGGAAGTGTAGGTGAGAGCGAGTTGTCTAGATGTGGAGACACCAAAATCTGCAGCTCAGTCACAGAAATCAGCATTTGAAATTTACTCCCCTACCACTAGGCTCCTAGAGAACTCTGAATCACTGCAAAAGAAGGTTTGAACAAGGGTAGAAAACCATGATCATGAATAAAGGAAGGATTTATAGTCACGTTTAGCAAGTGAGAAATGAAATGATGAGGTAAGGACCTTATTAGCAATGCTAAGGTCAAGCCCAGGTCAGGATGGGTTAAGACAGAAAAGCCCTGTCACAAGCTCCAGAAGCAGCCTGTTTGGTTTTAGACATTTTAAATTTGGCCTCAGTTTCCTTAACTCTAAACATAGCAGCAACCACAATCTAATTATTAGAAGTTATACAAAAGCAAATCAAAGTGTGATCAATCAGTGAGAGTTACTGAAGAGCGCTGTCAAACATCTGTTGAAGAAAGATACATAGGACAGACTATATTATTTCTTGATCTCTTATAAGGTCACAGTGGTGGCAAATTTCTATTTCTAGAACATATAGGGCTCTGTCACACATCTTGTGTAATCGTTCCCACTTTTCAGTCCACGTGGGTGGTGGTTATTATTTTTAATGTATTCCGACTTCAGTCACTCATAAATAAGCTTACCTATTCCAATGACCACAATAAATGATGAGAAATAGCACACTGACCCATAAGCAGCAAAGACCCAGAAGGCAACACTTAAAACATAAACTGCCAACAGTAACCTGATCAGGTTTCATAAATCAGGGCAGCAATGGCCCTAAAGAGTGGGAAGGAGAGCTCCAGTAATTGCAGCCTTCTGTCTGGGAGCATACTGTAAAAATAGCCAGGGTAAGCAATCCTCCTGACCAATCAATAGACTCCTATTAACCTCCTGGCCAATTACAGGATGATTGGCTAAGCAAACAAAGAATTATTGGCTGTTTAGTTGGGACTTTATTCTGGCCCCACTCTTCCCCTGTTTCTCATTCTGTTCCGCCTCTCCTCCCCACCCCCTTTCCTGTTAGGAAAAAACATCTGCAAACACCTGATATTCATCTAAGTCCCTGCAGTTGTACAGTCTTGTTAAATTGTTACCACCTTTTCCACAAGCAGTTTTGGCAATTAACCTCATGGCCAGAGACTTCAAAGAAAACAACTGTTGAGTTTAACCTCTCGGAGCTACCATAGATTCTTTTATGATTTTTCCTGAAACACTTTCATCCGCAGACAAAAAATGCAGACTGATAAAATTAATGTTTATTTTAATATTTGCTTAATTTATTAAGAAGACAAACGCCTGAGACATTCACCATAACAGGGTGTACTCCCTTCTCAAAGTCTCCACAAAGTGGGGTTTTATTTTAATTTACATTCCCAACACATGTGTGCTTCTCTGCTCTTCCACAAATCCTACATTTGCTGGAATCCAAGGATTTGATACATTTGACCCGCTTTTGCCCTTGTTCACAAATCTCTCATATGTTTCTCAAAACTGTTTAAAAGTTCAGAATGAAAAATGCATGTAAAATTAATACTAAGAACCAAAGTTGCCATTAAAAATCTATTTTCATTTTATATTTTTACCCTTGCAGATATACTTTTTACATTAAAAGCAGGGCTAATCCCCAACTCTCATGAGAATAAACTACTAGCAATAAAGATTAAAATATATGACTGAGCAAGCAGTACAATTCTTCTCGAGTAATCTTGTGGCCTGAGTATTTCAGTGCAATTCATGCTATATCACCAGCTTTTTACAGCTGTGCATAATAATAATGGGCCTGATCTTACCAGCTGAAGGCAGGTTTGTGGAGGTGTGTTAACTCCTTCAGGCCACAAAGTTCATTTAGAATTTTAATAAAAGTGATTAAATATTTAGTATATCCTGAGAACTACTGATTTCTCCTCTTTCTGGCAAGGTTAGGCCTTATAAAATTGCCACTAATACTTCTACCACTCTTTGTGAAACCCGAAGAACTCTGCAAACTAAAAGTTTACAGTATTTGCTTTGCCTTTCTAGAAGTATCACAGGGTTGAAATAACAAATTTGTAACAAACATAATGAAGCTTTTGTTTGATATTTACAGTTACTAATATCTTCACGTTATAATTAATTCCACAAAAGTTACAAATAGCTTTTCTGGAAGAAGACACTTGACGGTACAGTCCTGGATGAGCTGATGATTTTGTTGAGGGCCTGGATTTAACCAAGTAACACATTTTAGCCAACAGCACCAGCCCCACAAGTCTAGAAGGAAGGAAACGCAGTTCCAACATATTTTGGAGTGAGACAGAATGGGAATAGATGGCCACTTTTCCTTTTGTTCTTGTGTGGGGGAACACAAATAATTTTACTATCTTGTAGGGATCTTGTAAGGTTAAAATGGAGTTGATGATATAATGCAAAAGGTCTAAACTGTTTTAGCTAGCCTGAGCTGTTTCAAAAATCAGGAAATATCTATAAAAAATGTGAATTTCCTGTCTCTCTTGGCTAAATGGACAGTCTGGCAAGGCAGAGCCCATGTTTCTGCAGTGGCAAAGTGGAATGGAGCACCAGCAGCAACATTAACACAGGTGATGGGCTAGAGCCCCCACCACTTACACCTGAGCAACACAGCATCGCAGTGACTGAACCCTCCATGAAATGGCTTAATGTGGTATTTGGAACAGTGTCTGGCACATAATGTCTGGGACATAATAAGTACTCAATAAAAGGCATTATAGGAAGGACACCAAGTGAAATTAGTTCACTTTAAATTTGAGGCAAGTGACATAAATGTATTAGCTAAAAGTTTTATCAGGCAGAGACTATATCAAGCTCTGGAAATAACAAAAACTTTTATGTGAAATCTGTGAGATACATATATGCAGTTTTGTAAACCTTCTGGGAGTTCCTACTTACCTAAAATTTCTATAGCACTTACTTTTTAGAATCCTTCTTGTGGAATTTAGCACATACTATACCTTGTATTGGTATGCATTCCTAAGCAACTTATAAACTGAAGCATACTGGAGAATATAAAAATGTCCGTATTCAGGCAATTGAGAAAATGGCCATTCTGAAACATGGAAACAGGTAAGTGATACTAAGGAGGAATAATTGTTGATAAAGAGAAATTTAATAGATTTACTTTGACATAAGAAACAGTCATCAGGAAAACAGTGAAATGTATGTGGCTTGAAATATTTTCATTTTCTTCAATAAGTGAAAGCTCTCCTCTGAAATACACATTAAATCACAAATTTGCATAACTACTGTACTCAAACATAGTTTAAAGATCAGCCTCGACTGAGCATAAAGCATACACTCTGAACTTGTAAAATCCAAATTAGGGACTTGCTTAGGTGAGCACGCACAACCCCATCTTTTCATAGTGTTTGTGAAGACTTTAAGAAACCGAAGAGCATCTTCAGTGGAAAAGAAATGCCTAGAATTCAAATCTGCCACATCAATTCAAGACGCTTTCGTTTGCATCTTCATTTTCGCTCTTTTTTCAAAGCCACAAACCATAGTACCAATTTATTAGGACATTTTACACACACACACACACACACACACACACACACACACACACACACACACCTGAGGGGTAGTAAGCAGAAACACTCCTAAGAGGTCAGCGATTTTAAACAATATGAAACTGAAAGCAAGTGTCACAGAGTGGTTCAAACTGGTACATAAGTGACCTTGTGCTAGTACTGTGCCAGCCATAGGGGGCAATCATACAAAGGGGGATGAGTCCTCTGATAGAGGAGGGGAAGGAATGCAGAGAAAAGAATAAAAACATGTCTTGCCTGTGGTCCCACCACTTGGGAGGCTGAGACAGGAGGATCACCAATTCTATGCCAGACCGGGCTACACAGCAAGTTCAAGGCCAGCCTGGACTTGCTGTGAAATTGTCTTACATCTCCCTCCCCAGTCCCACCCATCCCCACCCTCCCACCCCCATGCCAAAACAAAACAAACAAGGATTTAAAAAGTATCCTCCAAGAAGATGAAAGGTAATCTTAGATTCCAAGAGTCTCTTGGAAGTAGCCAGGGAAGGCTTGATGGATTCTGCAAACAAGTGGGCCTGGGTTAAAATTTGTGAGGGAAGAAAAAAATAAAATATGTACATGAAGTTCAAATCAAACCCAAACCCCATCCACTCCTGTTAAAGAGATCTTTCATAATCAACAGAACTCTCCAGAGAGGAAAATGATTTCTGGTCATACTCACTGCAAGATTTAGATTATTTCCTTTTAATTTTTATATTCCTGGTCAAGTTCAGTCAAAGGAGGAGGGATATTTGTGCTGAACGTTTAAGCACAATTTCTAGAAGGAACATTAAATGACACAAGGGCCTGGCGCTATGCTGTACAGTTCAATGAACTCCTGCACAGATCAGCAAGATGGTTGGAAATGCCTCTCTCCGTCTGTTTTTCATCTCCAATGTCTGTGTACTCAGTAGAGTGTGAAGAGAGCTTCTCTTCTCCTCCCAACATTCTCCCCATGGTCCTCCCCCCACCCCCTCTCTCTCCATAGCCCCTGCAGCAGAGAACAGGAACTAGAGCAAATGCTTTTGTGAATTAAGAGATCTTGTGAGCGTAAATTTGGTCAGGCTGCTCCTTTCTGCAGGCCAGACCCCGCTGCTGCCCCAGGATGTGAACTGTCAGTTTGCATAGCTGGTGATGAGTTGCAGAACCATCAGCAAAGGTGAAGACGGCAGAAACAAGAAAGATTCAAGACTGGTGGAAATCATTTCACAAGGAAAATTTCAGCCATCAGTGGGAGGAAGCTTTGAAAAATGCTGCCATTTCCGAGTCAGAATGAAGGAAAAATTAAATTACTGCCGGTGAGGCGAGCCAAAGTTGCATCTCCCTCCAGGGAGAGTTTTGATAATGGTAAACATTTGACAGCTGGCCTAGAGTTGTTATCTTGTTCTAACAGTTGTTATGGTCTAAATGAATATTTCTGATAAGGAAACAGAAAGAACATTTAAAACACTTTTGTATTTTTCTGTTTCAAACCTTACCGGGGTGAGACAAGCAGGTTTAGAGCAATTTGTCACCGAGGGCCCCCTCAAAATCCTACAATGATCCTGGTCCAGGAATCTTACCAGTATCATTATTTCAGTTAATCTATATGAAGAAATTCTTTGATGGAAATCAACTTACTAAGAAAATGTCTTTAAACTGAAAAAAATCAGACCCCCCAAATTCAAAGACCCAATTCAAAAATGGGCATCTGAAATGAACAGACATTTCTCAAAGAAGTAAAAGCAGCAAATAAATATATGAAAAAATGTTCAACGTCACTGGTCATTCGAGAGATGCAGATGAAAACAATGCTGAGATTCCACCTCACCCCAGAAAGAATGGCTGCTATCAAGAAATCAATCAATAACAAATGCTGGCGTGGGTGTGGGGAGAAAGGAACCCTTCTCCATTGTTGGTGGGAGTGTAGACTGATGCAACCACTGTGGAAATCAGTATGGAGATACCTCAAAGAACTAGGGCTAGAGGTCCCATTTGACCCAGCTATTCCCCTCCTGATATCTTCCCCATAGAATTAAAAGAATCATACCACAGCGATATTTGTGCACCCATATTTATAGCGGCACAGTTTGTAATAGCTAAAGCTTGGAAACAGCCCAAATGCCCATCAACTGGAAACTGGATAAAGAAAATGTGGTTTTTTAATAAAATGGAGTACTACTCAGCCATAAAGAATGAGAAACTAGAGTCATTTATAGCTAAATGGATGGATATTGAGGCCATACTCTTTAAGTGAAATAAATAGGACACACATGTATAAATACAGAATAGTTTCTTGTGTGAGAAACTGAAAGTGTAAATAAGGATTAAAAGGATTAATAATGAATAACTGATACTTTGAGATAGGAAAGGGTCCAAAGGTGTAAGGGTGGTGGGAGGGGAAGGGGAAAGGAAAGAAGGGAAAGGAAAAATTATGAGAAAAGAAAACAAAATGGAAATGAAGTCTATGTAAATAGGGAAGGGTGGAGGGGGTGAAGGGCGCACAGGTAATCGGGGGGGAAAAAAAAACCCAAGATACATCATGTACAGGTACAAGCACCCAATGATAAATGTAAACATATTGTATACCTAAAATGTACCAATAAAAGAATTTAAGAAAAGGAAAAAGAAAAGAAAATGTCTTTAACCTTTGGCTTCATCAGCTACCATAAAACCAATTCTAATACCTGACTCAAAGAAGTCAAGAAAATAAAGGGTTAATGAAAGCAATCTTAAATGATAGGCCCAAGAATATGCACAGAAATACTGTGTTGTTAAATGAATAGGTTTGTTTTCTTTTAAGCTACTGAGTCAATTATAAAATTCTAAACTTACACAGATTTTATTATTTTATAAAACTATTAGGTCAAACATTTCAGAGAGGCAACAGAGATCAAGTAGCCAACATTTTAAACCTAATAAGGACTGCTTACTGGGTGTCTGAGAGTTTTGCAACACCAGAAGATGTAGAATGCCTGAAGGGATGTTGCATTATAAAACACTTGCTCAATTCCTATATATAGCATAAGAAAACAAGTCTGAGTTATTGTCTGAAGCGTTCCAGGTCTTCACAGGCACTGGGTCTGTCATAGTATCTAGACATACGTGCAGAAGGCTCAGAGCAGATGGGAGGGAGTCCCTGGCCTTATATGGATTTGCTGATTGTTGTGTCTTCCCAGAGAGAAGCCAAGTCCTCAGAATACCGTGACCCTCTCAATCTACCTAAAAAAAGAATATTGACACTCCCAAATTCACCGTCTCTTACATTCCACTAGACAAGAGTTGTCCACTGGCAAAAGACAGGGACAATGACAAAAAGCAAATAAGAGAAAGGAGCTGGAAAACTATGCTCTTGGGGAATGAAAAATAACTTTAAACTTATTTTCTAGGGAAAAAAATCTGAGCATTACTTGCCTAAGATATAATTGGCATAAAGTTATGGGATTTTACTATTTAATATTCTGAAAAAAACTTCACTGAGCATCTACTTGGTGCTACCCATAGAGGATTCAGTCTCTATTCAAAACAGCAGTGGGACACGAGGCCAACCAAGTCACCCGACCTGGTCAGGAGCTATCCTGTCTTTCTGTGACTTAATACTTTAGAATCCACTTGCAATCATTGTCTTGACCAAAGGAAAACTTTGTCCAAAATCTTTCCCTCTATTTTTCTTTAAAAACCAAAATCAGAAGACCTACCTTAACTCTGCATTTGTGGGAAGAATTTCATTATTTTTTCCCCCAGGGACCCTGACCTGCCTTAATATGAGAGTATATAAATTGATATTAAAGTATGGTATTTTGAGAATGTTTCAAAGTAAGGTCAAACTGGTGTTTAAAAGCCCTACTAGTGCAGGCTAAAATAACAGTCTGGCTGAGCAGTCTGAAGTGCAGCTGACTCCAATTACTAAGTACATCCTAGTGATGTTTTTCACTAAAAAGAACAATGCAAGCGAGTCTTTGAGTTCAAAAATAAAGTCAAAGAGACCTTACTCCTGAGCTAAGTGGGATAAATTATCCCAATACTGTAGTCATATAGGCGGCTGACAGTTAACTTCACCTTTTACCAATGAAAAGAGTTGATTTCTTTCTTCAATAAACAGAAAAAGAGATGAGAAAAATTCTAAAAGAGAATAAATTCTAGATGAAAATGCTTCTTTTGACAAAAATAAAATTTTTAAGAAACGTATGAGAATTTATATGTAATGTAAATACTATAAAATGATGGAAAAGTACTTACAAATAAATTGGGTTTTTTTGTTTTGTTTTGGTACCGGGGATCAAACTCAGGAGGCAGAACCACTGAGCTAAATCCCTGGCCCACAAATAAATTTTTAAAAACATCTTATTGTAGGGAATTTCACACACCAAAATCGATAAATATAGACAATGCATCCATCACAAACTCCAACCGCCATCAAGTCAGGCCAATCTGGCATTGTCCACACCCTCTTCTTCCCTCTTTCTATATTTTGAAGCAAATCTCAAATGTCATCAAATCCACTTTTGTCAACACAGTATATGAAAAAACACAGACCTTCCAAGCATGTTATTCTATACTGACTGGCTTCACCTGCATTCCTGAGTTAAATTTTTTTCCTAATGATAAGCCCTCCTCCACCACCGTTTTCACTAGAATTAACTTCTACTCTCAGGGAACTATACAAATCTAGTTAAGTAGGAAGCACTTATGAGGTACACAGGATTTTTGTTTTTACATGAGAGCTGATGACTTCCGTGTACCCTTCCATATTTTTATTCCTCTATGCAAACATCCGCTCTGAAAAGTGCTCCTCTATTACCAAAACTGGGGTCACATCAACCAACACCAAGGAAGGCAACATACTAGAGTAATTAAGACATCAGCTTCAATCATGCAGATCTGAATTTAAATCTGGCCCTCCCAATTAGTAACTATGTGTCCTTGGTCAAACTACTTAACCTTTCTGAGTCCCTGTCTCTTCATCTTTAAAACTAAACTAATCACTACATCACAGAATTGTTAGGAAGATTAAATGTGATAATATATACAAAGTGCATAGCCAAGGGCCTTAATAGTAAACGTAGTTCTTTTTTAAAAAATCAACCAAGAGTCTTACAAGTAATACATATCAATGATGAGAAAATATACGTAAATGGGAAAAAAGAGGAAATAAAGGACAGGGATAAAAATACTCTAACAACTCTCGCCCTCAACTAACTTCTAAGAAGTTGAATATCTGTATGACAACAAGAACTTTATTGAACTCATAATCTAAAACATGGGTGATTTAATCTCTGTATAGTTGTTTAAAATATTTAAGCAATCCACTACCCCACACTACAATGTAAAGAACTCTGATTGAAGAACGTAATGTTTAAACTGGGTATGGTGGTGCATGTCTATAATCCTAGCACTCAGAAATCTGAAGTAGGAGGATCTCACATTTGACATCAGCCTGGGAAACATAATGAGTTCAAGGCTGACATAGACATAGCCTGAGACCCTGTGTCAAAACAAACAAACAAGTATGTAATATTTATATAGCAGGATAAGTACTCTGGATAACAAAGAATGAACGCTCATTCCAAATGAGCCAGCCCTGTCAACTTGTAAAGGTGAAAGAGGGTAAAGAACTATGATAATGCTGATAGGAAAACGTAGCTGTGACAATGGGCTGATCTTACCAGCTTCATGCCTACACCATTTCAGTATTATGTATGGTTCAGAAAAAACCCACTCCAATGAACAAAGGGAACAGGAGGACATGCCTTTTGCTTACTTAACACCCATCAGGACACCTGCAGATCAGGATAACATGTATCTTAAATCATTCACTGTCAAACCACTACATTATAATCTACAGTATAATGGTGATGGTGAAACTTTCAGAATAACAAACAGCAGGCTGTGGCACATGAGCCACAGGTTCGTCACCCTTATCTACAATGTGCCCAATAGCATAGAGCCATTTCACAAGGAAAAAGAACTGATAAAAGTTTTATGCCAAAATTGTCTACATATTTAGTAATTTAAAAATCATAAACTAGAGGGCTGGGGATTTAGCTTAGTGGTTCTACCACCTGCCTTGCAAGCACAAGGTCCTGAGTTCGATCCCTGATACCAAAAAAAAAAAAAAATCACAAACCAGAAATTGTTCAAAGCTTGTACAATGAAAGTATACTTTTCTCTTTCATTCCAAAGTTATAGAAAGGTTATACTAAGATAGATAGTCAAAGGGCAGAGAACTATTTCTGTAGCACAAAAAAAAAATTAGAAAGCTTAACAGCTTTTATGCGGCTTCCCAAATTGGGCCTCAGCTGTGGTGATTACTTGGTAAATGTCTGACTGTCATAAATTCTTAATGGAGCCACTTTCTTTAGTCTTCCCACTTCTATTGAATCCTGCTGCTACAATAATCTTCCCTACCTCAAAACCTTCAGTTTTTGTTCCATGTTTCATGTTTTCCTCCAGCACTTTCCTTTCACAGCCTGGTCCTAACTTTCCTTGACAGCTGGATCTTCCACAACTTCCCCTTACATATCCTATGCTATACATTCAAAGCAGACTCCGGTTCTTTCCCAAATTAGTCCAGCATGTGCATGCCTTGGTGCCTTTGTTTCTTGCCAAAAGGAGTCTTTTTTCTCAATCTTCACCTTTCAGCATTGCACCTATTCCTCAAACTCTAGCTCAAATGGCATTTTTACCCCAGAAAACTGTCTGATCATCCATTAAGGCTAATTATCCCCTCCTCTGTGTCCCGAGAGAACTCCATCTGCCTTGTTCTTTGGTCACTAGGGTTTTATTGATATCAACTGAAGTCCAAGTTTCTGGGGGCAAGAGGCCATGACTTCTTCAGTTTTTGGGAAGCAAACAAGGAACATAGTACCTTAAATTACACTGAGCTATGCTGCATCTATATGAGATTTAGGAAACCATCAAAAATTATCATTTTCTGATAGGCAGTCCACACAGGGAATCCTTTGAAGGAAATTTCTTAGCCTTACCAACTCATGGTCAATGTGGTTTCTGCTACAGACAAAGCCTGCACTGAGTTCATGTGACATGAGCCCAGAATACAAAGAGAGCAGCCAGCCTCTCTCGACAGCATAAGAAACTGAAGAAGGAAGACACATGTGTAAGAGGAAACACCAAACCACAAGTATGGAAAATAAGTATCTGTGAACCTCTTTCGGCCAAATCCCGACATTTTTAACCTTCTCACACTACCTTTTAAAAGGAGTAAACCGGGAAATAGGGAAGGGAATAATATCTTTACCCTTATTATTTTTTAAAGATCTCCAAGTTCTTAGATTAATCATTTATAACTGTAAGAATAAAATATAATCTTGAAACATGTGATTGTATCCATAATGAAGAACTTAAACCATTTGCAATACAAGTTAAGTACAAGGGAAACAAAATTCAATTATTATTGAAAATCCAAGAATCAAAAATTCATGACTCCATTATACTTGGGGTCTTGTTTTGCTAGATCTAACAGGTATAATGAATGTATATACAGTAGGTCCCCAACTTGTGAATATTCAAGTTGCAAACTTTCAGAGATACTCATGGACCTCGCATTATGAATATTCCCAGATGCAAACAAATTGTGGAAGTAGCTCATGTGTCTCCTGGACATTGTCATAATTGTGCTGCAGTGTGCTTACTGTACCGAGCAATAGTGTACAGCAGTACAGTGCTCAATCAGAGCCCAGGACGTCCAGAAGCAAGAGCAAAAGCAGTGGTGATGTGGAAGGGACTGCTAGGAAGTGCAAAACAATATACATTGTATATTTGTGCCAAGGTGTACAAGACTGCTTTGTCTGACTTACAAACGAATCTGACTTATGAACCTACTTATGTAGTTCATAAGTAACGTAGTTCATAACATAGTTCAACTTATGACGAGTTCCATAAGTTGGGGGCTTACTAGAAGCAAAAACATAAAGTAGGTTTAAATACAACTTGTCCAAGGTTAGAGTTAATTTAGAATGGCACAAAATAAAATAATTTTCTCCTTTTTAAGAACGTACTGCTGCTGAAAGCATGTCAACTTATAATTTTTATCTCTATAATTTAAATCTTACAGGTACCAACAGAATATCCTAAGATATGGAATCTTCTGAAAACACTCCAAAAAAGATACCCAAAAAAGAAAAACTTGTACTATTCTGCTGAATATCTAAATGCATATGGACCCAGAGGCAAAAAATACATGTTACAGTAAAAAATGCTAGGATTTCAATAAAGCAAAAGTCTCTTATTCGAACAATATGTCTTAAACACCTAAAACAATTATGTTGGTTACATTATCCATTACCCCTCAGTGTCTCAATACTGCCTCCTAAATGGATCATTTATATTCTAAGAACAACCAACTCAACAGAAAAATGAAAAACTGCTTACCAAAAGATGTTTAAAAATGTTGAAGAAACTCTAGAATGTAAGTTTTCCACCAAAAGAGTAATTTGGTCCATGTACAAGTCACACAACCAAGTAGTTTTAAAACATGTACCAGATAAGGAGACAGCTTCACACTTTCAATATGTATTCAACACTGGTAATTTATTCAATCTGAAACTGGGGTCTCTGGTCCCTAAAATGCTTTCTAGGTTCAACTTAAGTTTGTAATTTTGTTAAAGCTAAGATTTATAAAGTTGTGCTACTAATATGATAGCCACTTGCTACATTTAAACTATGAAAATTAAATAAATTCAGTTGCTAAACTTCCAGTGCTCAAAAAGCTACACGACTACCACAGTCATTACAGGTACAGCACATCTCTGTAAGTACAGAAAGTTCTATTGTACAGGGCCATTCCAGAGATTACCAGTCTCATGTTTTGGTGTCACTGCCCCAAGTTTTTAACTCTAATAAATTTTGTGTTACTATTTGTTTCTTTTTTGTAAGAATCCTTTTGGTTTATGTCTTGTACTCTGAGTAACTACTTTGAAGATAAGTATACACAGTATATTAACAAAAAAGACAACGTGGCATCAACAAATATAGCATATGATAGAATTAGTTGCACTAGCAACCACTGTGGAAAACAAAACCACTCTAACAATGCCGCTAATAGCTGCTAATAGTAAACCAAGTGTTATGGCTTGTGTCTAGCTGTCCCCCAAAGCCTCACGTGATTTTAGCTTGGGCTTTTTTAGAGGTGACTGGATCTAGACTGTGTGAGGCTGGAAATGATTCATGGTGCAATGCTAGGCCCAAGGGCACTAGGATTAAGGGTGTGAGTGCTACCTACCCTCAGTAGCCTGGATAAGATAAAAAAGGGGTAGGGTAGAAAGATGCTGTTAAATTCTCCCTTGTTGCTTTTGCTATCATGAGGGTGCCATGAACTGTTTCTCCTCTGCCATGTGCCACCCTGCCTTGGAGCCAGATGATTACAGACTGAAACCTCTACAAACTGTGAGCTAAAGAAACACTTTCCCTTTTAACTTTGGGTGTCGGGTATTTTATCTCAGGAATGAGAGAAAAGTAAGTAATATACCAAGTTTTTAAAAAACAGCTTTACTGAGATCTATTTGAAGTATATAATTCAATGTGTATCAAGTGTCTTAATGCCCAATACAACACTGAGACAGACAGAGAAAGGCAGCGACAGAAACACACAGGAGGTTTCACATGTCACAGGAGGAAAGAGTTTGGACTAGACCTTATGGTTTGCAAGTGTTTTCTGTAAGATCCAGATAGTAAAAAAAATCTTTAGGCCATGTGGTCTCTGTTACAACTACCCAACTCTGTCATCAGAGAGAGCAGCCACAGATAACACATGAATGAGTGAATGAATGAATGAATGAATAAATGAATGATCATGACTGTTATTAAATGTTAATGTTATTAAAATGTTACTGATAAGCACTAAAATTTGAATTTCACTGAATTTTCAGGTTTTGCCAAATACTATTCCTTTTTTTTTATCATTTAAAAATGTGAAAACTCTCAAGTCTGTGAGCTCCATAAAAACAGGTGGCAGTAGTCATCTGCCAAGCCCTGCTCAGCGCAGAGGACCTCAAGGCGGTAAGACATCAGGTCAGATCAAAAACAGAGAGAACACTTCCCACCAGAGCTCTGGAAGTATTGACTATCTTCTAGCTATTTCTTGCTAAAGAACAAAAGCATGCGGGCTTAAATTCTGTCATTAACTTGTTTGTAATACTTACACTGCGATGGTGTGCTAACTCAAAGGAATAAAAAGATTATTTCAGGGCACTGTGGTGAAATGACATTTACCTAATGCCGATATAAATTTTGTGTTAGTTACTGGGCACTTGACACTGATGTAATCTGATTAGTGTGGCAAAATCAGCCTTAAACGAGCTCCCCAGAACAGAGTACGTCATTGAATTAAAAGAAATGGGCCTGAGTGACAAAAAGTAGCAGCTATTGAGAAATCCTTTGTAATCATCTGTTTCATTGAAGACAACACCACCTTATATTATTATGAGAAGTCGGAAGGACAGCACTGACACATAGTAGGTTGGGTTCTCAGTGTTCCTGAGAACCAGTTTGATTTCAGGTCAGATTATGGAGACTTCATGTAGACATAAATTTAATTTGAAACTATTTTCAAGAGAGGAGTTTGGTAACATGAACTCAAACTGTGGATAAAATATACTGCTTTTACTAAATTCTTATAATGGCTTATTTAAAAACATCTATGAGGGCCAGGGATTTAGCTCAGTGGTTCTGCCGCCTGCCTCGCAAGCGCAAGGTCCTAAGTTCAATCCCCAGTACCAAAAAAAAAAATGTCTATGAGAAAAGTAGAGAACTGATCTATATAAACAGTTCTTTTAAAAATTTGCCTTATTGTGATTCTAATTTCTTCTTTTTTCTTTTTTTTTTTTTTTGGCAAAAGCCATATATGGTGTTCCAACATAATTAAAGCCATTTAAAATCTAAGAGATGGTCCTTGGTAACGTTGATGTGGTCCTTTATGAATAGATTTTCTGATCTTTAACTTTTCTTAGGGACAATACACTGATATCAATATGGGGATTAAATAACCTGTTTGTAAATGTAATTACATAACTATATAGTATATACACAATTAATATTAGCTATCTTTAACTTGAAATGCCATAATTAGTATTTCTGTTTGTTTCTAAAATGCCCCACCAGGGCCAGGCACAGTGGCACACGCCTGTAATCCCAGCACTTGGGAGGATGAGGCAGGAGCGTTGTCTAAAGTTCGAGGCCAGTCTGGGCTATCTAGTGAGTTCAAAGCCAGCCTGAACTGCATAGGGAGACCCTGCCTCAACCCCCCTGCCCAAGAGTAATAGTAAAACACCCCACCATTACAGTTCTCCCAACTTATATTTATCATCCTAGAACTAAAAGTATCCAGAAATTGTCCAGTAGTTTGATATTCTCATTTTATAAATTAACTGGATTTAATGGATTAACTGACTAAAATCGCAGCAGGGAGAAGAATAAACTTGTTATCAAGAGTGAGAGCTTTGCCTGCGAAGAGTTTGGGGGAGAGTAGATGGAAAGAGGATAGTTAATTGGTACAGGGTACAGTAGAATGGGAAGAATAATGTCTAATGTTCTGTAGTATACTAGGATAATACTGTGCAAATAGTTAATGATTGACAACTACTCCAATCTGACCATCACACATTACATTCATGTACTGAAATATCACACTGTATCCCACAAACATGCATTACTGTATGTCAGTTTAAAATATATGTTGAATAAGCTTAAAGATTAAACTCTTCCCCAAGTGCAAAGGCAAAGTCAATTACTCCATGGATCTTGGGAATACATATGTGAAAATCACCTTCTAGGTACGTCTACAATATACTTTCTTAAAGGACTACATAGAGAGAAAGTAAAGACAGTAATTATTCAAGATTCTAAGCTGCCACAGGCCAATGAGTGTCAGAGAAATCACCCTTCAGTTCATTCACTTCAAGAGACTAAGGAAATAACCTATTTCCTTTTCCTTTATTTCTATCTGGTTTTTCTGATCCAGTTCTGATCTGGTTCCCAGATCCTCAAAGAAAGATTCAGATACCCATGAAATCTTAATATGCATGTTTGACGCCAGGAAAAATAGAGAACAGAATGCTAGTATTTCATGCTGGGAAGTACTTGAGAGGGGATTTGGTTTAGTCTTAAAAATTACTAAGTCTTTCGTCCCCAGTTAACAGAAATAATCTTAACTGGACAAATTTGCATGGAATTCTACTATCCTGGAGCATGCTCCCCAGTAATTCTAGAAACTTGGTGATTAGTCCAGCAGTCTCAATTTTCATATCTTGGCAGATGAGCTGTAAGAAGCTTTGGCTTTTCCTACAGACCTTGTACTTGACATCATTTACCCTAGACCCAGACCCCAAATGACATTGTCATTGTACTTGGGGAAGAGTTTAATCTTTAGGAGAGACACAATCTCTACTGAAATGATACGAGTATGAAAGGTCTTACCCAGCCCTTCTTTCCATGTGTGCTCTTTAAGCTTTAGTCTCAGATGTTCATCAGAATGGAGTAATTTCTATTTGAAGCTGAGAAACAGTACTTATCACCTGTTGTTGTTCTGTTTTGCTTTGCTTGAGACAGAGGTAAAAGTTCTAAAGGATTAACTTGAAATACTTCTCCTCTCACTGATGATTCTTTTTTTTTTTTTTTTTTTTTTTCTTTTTGAGACAAGATCTCACTATGTAATTCAGGCTGGTCTTGAATTCACCATGTAGCCCAGGCTGGTCTTGAACTCAGGTCCATCTTCCTGCCTCAGCCTCAGAGTGCTGGGATTATAGGCACACACCACCACACCTGGCTTACTAATGATTCTTTTTAATAGCTTGTCCATTCAACTGGATTTAAATTTTTCTCTAGCATTGAATATCTGACCAAGTTTTCTAAGTACAGTGAGACTTCCTCCACAAAAAGGAATCCAGATGATTGGATCAGGATCTGCCTCTGGAATTCAAATCCTTCAGTAGATCAAGTGATAAATCATGGGTGGTAGCATTTATGAACTTTGCTTGGATTCTTTGATATTTTCCTGTTAGTCCATATATATCTGGTAAGGAGCTTCTCATTCATGGGGCAATGGGGAGGTGGCTTTTCTTTATTTATCTTGTCTTTCCTCATCTCTACTTTGCCTCCTTGGCATTTAACAAAGTATGCAGCACACAAAGTATGCAGGTGCATACACAGTGGTTTGCTCTTCTTCACCAGAATGCTTCTTAGCTTCCAAGGCACTTTAAACTTCCTTCAAGTATTCTAAATGCGATATACTGACCATGCAATGTAGTTCAGAGATTCACTGTATATGCCTATCACAACTAATCTATACCCTTAGCATTTATTCCAACATTAGGGAACATTTCGAGAAAAAATAGACTTCTCATTAAGGTTGATGAGTGCAGTGATAGTGGTTTACATGCCCAAAGATGGAGAAACTACTGCCTTGAGAGATGCCCAAGGACCAAGTGCAGGTAATGATGCTGTACTTATCTGCAGCTCCCACATATACTCAAGTAATTCAGAAATAGTGTCTTTAGTTATGGACATAAAATTAGAGGTGAAACTTTGACCTAGTCATGATTAAAATTACCAAATGGATGGGAATTTATTTTTTCCTCTGGCATTCTGTCTTGCAAAAATAAGAAGAGAGGGTGATTATATGTACCTAACATCAAATTTAGTAAAAAATTACTAGAAAAAACCCAGAAGTGTAATTTAATGATCTGAGAAATTAGGCAAAAGTGTCAAGTCTGAAGAATTTAAAAATGGTTATAGGTCAAAGCATTAAAAACTTCTTTGGGGATGGAGTAACTATAAGGGGAACATGGTGTGGTATCTGCCAGGGGTTAATTGCAACCCTGCATGAAAAGCAGTTAACAAGTGAGAATTAGAACACCCAGGAGGAAAAGAAAAATGTTTCCAGTGCCATGAGAAATAAACAACAAAGAAGAAATATTTCCTTTGGCTACCACGGCCTTCTTTTCAAAAGCTCAGAGGAGCTACAGGGAATGCCAAGGACTGGTTTTCTCTCAACTCCCTCTGAAACATTTGTCTTCATTACCACTCTTTTTAATCAGGGCTCCTTCATGAGTGTTTCTGCTCAGCCCCTCAGGGGCAGCTCTGGTCTGTGATAAATCAGAATCCACACCGCAAGTCACTAATCAGCACTCTCCGGGAAAGAAAAACAGAGAAGTGCAGACCACTGCAGGCTGAAAAGGACAGGAGGCTCACAGGACTCAGAAGAAAGGCCTTGATGGAGAAATAAGTGCAGGAGGTGGATGGGGATCCCAGTGTTGGGATTTACTTTAGAATCTCGAACACGACTTGTTCACACTTGAGAGATCAGAATCTAATTTTGATTCAACAGTATAAAATTATTAATTTGTTTCATGAATTGTAATTCATATCCTCATCTTAACAATTTTTATACCTAATTCACAACATAAGTCCAGGGCAGAGGAATAGGAGATAAAATAATTTGAATGATCAAAGTCAGGAACTCCCCTCCTCCACTGTTGTCTCAGTGATGTCATTATGAAATAGAACATTAGTGAGTAAAAACTCTCTAGTGTCTGTAGAATGGCTTATTTTTCCTAATGGAATTAGAACAATAAAATTATAAACATACAGTTTTGTTGTTTCTTTTAGCATTTTTCTGTGGTACAGGGGGTTGAACCCAGGGCCTTCACACTGAACTACGATCCCAGCCTACTCTTATTTATTTATTTATTTATTTGGTATGCAGGATTGAACTCAGGACCTTGTGCTTGTGAGGCAGGTGTGGTGCCACTGAGCTAAATCCCCAGCCCTCTCCTTTTTTATTTTGAGGTGGGGTCTTGCTAAGTTGCTTAGGCTAGGCTCAAATTCACAATCCTCCTGTCTCAGCCTCCCAGGTGCTAGGATCACAAGCATGTGCCACCATACCTGGCTCATATCGTATTTTTTTTTCCATTAGAACACATCTCAAAAATAACCTGTGGAAACAATAAACACATTTTTAAAAGGTCAACATAGCTGGTTAGTAGCAGAGTTCACCCTAGACCCTAGGATTCTACATATTTTATACAACTATAGATCTCATACATGAGTTAAATACATAAATGTATGAATTACAGAGGTAGCAATGAAGAGAACAGAACTTAAGAAATGTGGCTGGCTGCTAGTCTTATGTCTACAACTAACTGATTTACCTAGGCAAAATAATTTTATAGTCTGAGTCTCAATTTCTTAATCCATAGAATAATTTATATATTTCTTATATAGTATTGAGCTGCTAAAATTCCCCATTAATTCAAGATACTTTAAAATTATTATGAACCGTTTTTCCTGAGGAAATTAATGGGGTAAAGAGCTAAGAGATTTCGTATAAAGGAAATTAACTTTTCATGGAAGACAGACCCAGACTATGGCAAATACTTACAGGATCCTTGGACACAAACTCTGATAGGAAGTTACCCCCGAGATACAAAGGGACCACAGGAAGCTATGCAAATGAAGAAGTTAAGAATGACTCCATGACATTCAAACTCAATGCCTTTTCTAACGCAAAATTTACAATCTTCTTTATATCTATCTGCCTATAAAAAAAAGTATGTGTGGACTCCAGAGAAAAATCACAGGTAATCCTTAGCCAAATACAGAATGCTGCATGAAATCATCATACCCTGCCTAAAAGCCAAGAGTGACTGCTGCTGGAGTTCATTGGCTTATTACTGCTTTACATCTGTGAAAGTTGATGGCATGCAAATGCCGTCTCACCACGTGCCCCTGTCTGCTACACCAAAGAGCCTCAGTCAAGGCAGTGTCACGTGCTGATAAGCAACATTAGTATTCGCCCCACTCCAATATTATTAAAGATAAATATAAAATATATCAAGGGAACGAGCATCCTTCAAAGTGAGGAACACTTTCTGACTCTAGATTAAACAATTAATCGCCTGCTTTTCCTGTTTCAACCGGAACCTTGGACTGTCACAGCTTTGGGATGAAAACGCTCTAGAGGACAGGAGAAACATTTCTTGATGCTAACTTTAGAAGCTGGGATCCAACCTGCTTGGAGCCCAATGAAACTACAAAGAAGGTCAATTTTACTAGAGGGACGGTGCTTATACAGGAGATGCAGAAGAAGTATGGCTTAAATCTCTATTCAAAACATTTGAAGCCTAGCGTGGTGGCACACAGCTTGGGAGGCTGAGGCAGGATGATCGCCATGAGTTTAAGGCCAGCCTGAGCTACACAGCAAGACCCTGTCTCAAAAACACAAATAACCTTCCATCAAACAAAAACAATAACCAAAAAAATTCGAACTTACGCTGTAAATGGGATAAAATCATGAGAACAGGAGTGATGTGATAAAAGCAGCATTTTAGGAAGAAGTTTCTATCAGCATTATGGAAGATAAACTGGGGGAGAGGCAGTCTAGAGACTAATGGTTGTGAGGCCAATTTGGGTGCTTCTGCAGTGCTCCAGGCAAGAGGTAATTAGGAATCAGTTTGTGGTTACTCTGATGAATGGGGTCCTTGGGTTATATTGATTGTTCTTTTGATATAAGAGAGAATGATGATATGGAAATTGTACAGATTAGTTTTCTCTTAATCAACTGGAAACATATTTTGTTTCTCAGTTTTTAAGGAGCTCTGGGATTTAAAATTGAGAGAAATACTTGTGCAATTATAAAGTATTAATAAGCATTTGAAAGAGCTTCACATAAAAAAGTATTTACAGTAAATTAAAAATTAGTCACATAAACTGAGCAAAGGTGAATGTGGGCATTTCAGCTGTCTCCCAAATACGTGATCACAACAACTGGACAGATGCCACTGGAGCATCACCCATATGCTCCATCTTGGGACTGCCAGCTGTCTGAGTCACAGGAACGGTGTCGGTGTGGGCGATGATGCCGTAGAAGACAGCATTGCCTTTGCAAACCCCAACCAACAAAATGAGAAACAGTGCTAGGCTACAGAAAAGTGTTGGCAGCCTGAGAAGTACAGATAAGGATTTGTTTATTGAAACTTTGCAATTAAGCCATATATGATTTAATGATCTTCTATGAGAAACAATTTGTCTGGCTTCTGTAAACTTTGAAAGAGGTTCAATGAAAGAAATAAATCCAATTGTAGTTTCTAAAAAATGGACAAGCAAAGACAGACAAGTGATAGATGAATCAAAGGTGTGAAAGGACGGGCTATAACTGAGCACTGGCACCTCCCAAAACAGGACGCTCCACGTCTCCGCTTCGCCAACATTACGCACAAGAGCAGCACGGCCCCCTTCAATGTTTTCAAAGTGCTTTCTATATCTGGGACGCCCTAGAATTTGAAAATCAGACATATTCTCATTCCTGACAAATACCGACCCACCGGTAGGGCTGAGAGACACATGGCAACCAGAGCAAATTGTCAAATCCAATCATTATGAAATGTCCATCTTCCAAATAGTAAAACCTTTGCTCAGTGCCATGTTTTCCTTCTCAGAGCTATAAAAAGGTGGTTAGAGTTGAGAAGGTAGCTCATGTAGTCATGTTAAAAACGTAAAGGGGAATGATGATGGTAGAATGTTTTACTAAACAACAACAACAAAATAATCCATCAAATATGTTTTCCTCTACTTCAAAGAAATTCTTAATTTTTAACACTCTTCTTTTGAGGAAAGTTCTTTGGCCCTCCACCTCACTTTAATTTCCTTTCTTATTCTACACCCTCAGGTCACTTGCCCAGTGTGCCACTGGCTAGGCTACATACAAAGTTCACAGCTATTTGCCTGATCTCATGATCCTCTATCAAAACAGCACTTTCAAAAGTGTTTCCTGTCCGGCTCTGCACTTGCATGAGCGTTTCCTTGGCTAGATCAGCTGCCAAATTAAATCCCTTTGGTAGAAAACCTGAGAAAACTCAATATAGTCCCGTCCCTCTCTCCACCTTCGGCCTGACTTCCGGAAGTGACTTAGGAAGTACTCTAATAGTTACCAAATTTTTGAGAACTGATTTAGCTTTTCTATGGTAACCATGTGTTTACAAGAGACGGAATCACTAATCATCACTTGACCTTGTGACAGACCAAAAGTTGCTGATTTTTTTTCCTGAAAAAATAATTTTTTTTAAAAAACCAGCTAGCACAATGATGTAAATGCAAAATCACGTTGTGAGACAACTGCAGACATGCTGGTTTCCAGATGTTTGACAAGACAGTGAAGAAACAATACAATGGACGGCTAACAGTTTCTGTCACAAACTCTGCTGGGTTACTTGCTTTCTCTCGCCCCCCAATACTTTCTACAAGTGCTACATTTTATATAGTTGTCAAATGATTTAGGACAGAGAAGAACTAAAGGTACATCTATCACCTGTCAAATTCTGTCTTTAAAAACACAGAAAATGTTCCCAATCTATCATTATTACTACATTCAGCACTAACTGCCATGTGAACTTAAACGTGTATTTACTGGTGCTCCACTCCTCTTTTAGACATGCTTATGCAACAATCAAATGAAGTCAGGAACCTGGATGGAGCTCTGCACATTCTACTCAATAGCCCTGCAGATCAGCCATAGATAAAATCTGATTTAAGTCAAAACATAATATAGCTCAGGCTGTTTTTACTCCATGGACTTCATTTTTATGTACCCATCCTTGACTCACACTATTACTGGTGGAAGGCTTCCAAAAGAAAACCAGATTTAGTTGTCAGATTTACAGTATCAAGGAATCTGAAATGAATGAGTTCTTTAAAAGAAAAGCCAAACTTTGGGTAATTACATTCATATTCCTTAATCACATTTTCTGACCTCAATGGGAATTGTGGTGTTTCTTTGTTGAGTATCTTCTCCAAAGCCACACAAATGTGGTACAGATCTTTCCTTCAAAGAGCTATCTAACAAAAGGACTTCCTCTTGGCAAGACATTATTTTCAAGTGCATACTCTTTAAGTTATCTTTTTCAGAGACCTAGAAGCAGTGTGTGTGTGCGTGTGTGCATTTTTATATCATTCTTCTCACTTTATAGTCCCCTTTCTCTCACCAAAAAAAAAAAGGAAAAGAAAGAGAAAAAAGGAAAAAAGTGGTCATCTGAGAAACATTAGCTTAACAACAATGCTAGACATTACAACTTAAATATCCCTTATCTGAAATAAGAGCTACTTCTAGCTTTAGTTTTTCAGATTGTGAAATATTTACATAGACTCTGTTGATTAAGAATCCTAATCAAGAATACAAAATGCTCCAGGGCTGGGGATTTAGCTCAGTGGTTTTACCGCCTGCTGCGCAAGCGCAAGGACCCGAGTTTGATCCCCAGTACCAAAAAAAAAGAATCCAAAATGCTCCAAAAACCAAAACCTTTTGCGTATCATGTTGGTAGATTTCAGACTTTCAGATTAGGGATGATCAACCTATTTTGAAGTTTGGTAATTTTTATCTCTTTCCCACCTTTAGACACATAGGGAATTGCACTTCCCAACCTCTCTTTAAGGTTCTAGTCCAACAATCTTCAACAGAATGTTTTATGACGACAGAAATGTTCTATAACTTGTGCTGCCCAATACAATAATGTAGCTAGCTCGACTGAAGAAATGAATTACAAGTTTACACAGTAAAGTGCATCTAGTAGCTCTTATATTTGTACAGCTGAATTCTAGCCCATGAGCTGTGAATAGAAATGACCACTGAGAAACCTTCTGTGTCCCCTTTCCCCTGCCACAGTCATTTGCAATAATTCAACCAAGGTCCCTTGTCAACCAAGGTCCCTGCGTGGAGATAACACAGAGCAGATACCCTACAGCCTGTGGTGGAAAATACTTAGAAATAGTTTCGCCAAAAAAGTCACTAAAAGTACAAGAAAGAAAATACATCAAGTCTTGATCTTTGTGAAGACCCTATGGGTCAAGCATTACCCATGAAAACATCAGGAAGTTCCTATGACACATGTACAGGTGGTAGAGGAATAAGAGCAGAAAATGTAGTTGCTCCAGCAGACTGAGCTAACCTTTAAAGGTGTATCATAATATAAAACGTAAGTGCTTGTGTAAAACTCTGAGTGTTTTACTACCTGCTTGGAAAACTAACACAAAAATAATTCTTAATATATTTTATATTTTTGTTACCATGTAAGGAACACATGCCTGAATCCAAAGTAGGAGTGACATATTTGTTTGTAATGTTTCCCACAAAAAGAAAAATCCCCTAGTCATGAAAGAGTTAAGAGAGACCAAAATTAGACACAGTTCATGTTAAAGGTTAGAAGAATAATCAGTCACTTGAAAAACACTACATAAACATTTTTCCGGATGCAATTTTCAGTCCAAGGATACATTTCCCAGTAGAAATCAGCAGCTAAAAAGGAAATCATTTCGTCTCCATAAGTGCCAAATTGTATCCTGATTTTTCCTGGTCTGGCTCAACTTTCAAAACTAGTGGTTCGACTTCTGCAATCTTTCACCCAATGACTATATAAACACATCTTTACAAGACAGACATAATCCTTGGGTGGGCCAATTTATGTAGGATTATGAAAATACTTAAAATACAAAATCGTATAATGACTGTTGTCCTTTGTTTTTCACTAAAAGGAAAAGAAAAATCCATTTAATACAGAGGTTCATGTGAAGATAAGACAACACACGTATATTGCTTTCTTTTTTTCCACTATCTTAGTAAACAGTGCTGACAACTGAGCAAATTGTTGCCTCATATTTTGGCAACGTGATAGGCATATTAAGAATTTGCAAATATATTTCTGATGTGCCTACATGCTACATGGTGCACCACACAATTGGAATGAATTCAACTGCTCACAACAGGCAAGGAAAAATTCTCACCCTTGGAAGTATTTTGGATCTTCTGAATTCGGTCAGAGGTTATGGAAACATTAGTTTTAAGGATAAAGTAATCTTAAATAAGAATCAAAAGATTTCATTCAAAATTTATTACTGCCTCCAACTCGTGTTTATCTTATCTTATTCAGAATTTCCCATAACAAGATTCTAGCAGAATCTCAATCCCATACCTAGGAGAAATCATAAATTTTAAATCTTCACAGAAAGGTAAACTCTGTTTTTTCACTTCTTCCTTGAAATTTGAGAGCTTTCGTAGTCGACTACAAAAGGCATTGTGAAAAGCCTATGTTCAGCATTTAGCATTTGGAGGGGAAGAATTTTAACTTTTCCTCCAATGGATAAAGTTATGTAAAAGAAGACATTCTGTGAGTCTTTGGAGAGTGCAGAATAAATCATAGCTGTAAGATCTGGAAAAGTTTGGCTGAGCGTTAAGAGATTTTCACATCTGTGTCTATACATTCCTGTCCTGGGAATAATGTATCTCAAAAACCATTCATGAAAAAAGGCTGTAAAGTATTCCATCCTTCAGTAGGCAAAATTTAAAGTTGCATTTGCAAACATTTCATTTTCATCATATATTTTTGAGAATTATACCAAATATCCATAAAACTGTGCTGATAAAAATGACTTCTGTAAATATAACTAGAGCAATACAAAGCAAAAATTTAAAATAGCTTAATAAACTTTTTACAACTTATAGCATAACTCTATGAATAATTTTCTGATGCCTAGAAGAGATTCATTCTTGCTCCTGAGAAAACAAATTGATGTCATCAAAGCAACTAAGGAATGCATACAGAATAATTCACATTTCCTTTCATGTCCTAAGAGAGGCTGGTGAATGTTACACTTCTTTAATTCACAACATTTTAACTGAGTACCAGGACATATTAGGAATGCATTTTCCCGTTCGACTGAATAGCTCTGCCCAAACCAGCATGAAGTATTTAATTAAATATATTCATTTAAATGTAATGGATTTGAGGCTGGCCTGGACAACACAGTGAAACACAATCTTAGATGAAAAAAGAAAAATAATGGAACCAAAACTTTCAAAGGTGTCTGACAAAATCAGAAATTCTTTGGTTCTTCTGAAAAGAATATACATCTACATATGTAGACATTCAAAATAAAAACTAAAGGCTATTTAAATCTAGCTTTTTAGTTCAAATATTTTGCATTCCTTTCTGATTTAAAACACTCTCCCATGAAAGCCACCATTATTTATAAGTGAAGAAAGAAAAGGGAATTTGTCTTAGCTCTCCGCACTCCTCACTTTGCCATTGTCACCTGTATCTGTTTCCAGGAAGCCAATATTCATTAGGGTTAATCTGCCTACTAAATGAATAAACAAAGGATTTCTCTGTCACTCAGAGGCCAGGTGAGCTGATAGCATCTTCTCACACAGAAAATCATCTGTACCATACTGTTCAGGAAATTACCTGCTGCAATCCCACACCTGGGATCGTTTGGCAGGCAGATCTGTAATGTTGAGTAATATATGGAAAATGAACTATAGCCATTTTTTTCAAAGGACTGAAAATCCTCCATATATTAGAACCAAAGAACATTTTAATGTAACTAACTGAATAATTCACTGAGGAAAACTAGTGGAGAAAAGCCAAGAATGTTTGCCACACCCCTCCCCACCAAAAAACCCAACAGGGGATTGATTATATAAGAACTGATGCCAAAATATCAATACACTGTGAGGTCTGAAGAAGTTAATACAAAAAGACCAATATGCCCATGGACCTCCAAGATCTAGAAAAGAACAGTCTATAATAGCATGCAGTTAACAAACTTAAGGAGGATGTATTGTTATGTTGTAATCCTTGTTTAATAGATTGATAAATTCAAACCAAGTAAAGCTACATGACTGTGGTGACTAAAGATCCCAGAAAAACATTTCAAGAACAATTATTTGTTAATATATTAAAATGATAAGATCAACCTATGTTTCATCTTGTACAGCAGAATCCTGGGTCTTAGAAATAAATTTTCTAGCCAAATAATCTAATAGAAAACTTCTGATGTTAACTAAACATAAAACAAAGTAAAAAAAAAATGAAGTCAAAGACATCTGATCTCTCTCCAAATTGGGGAGGGGGAGGTATCCTAAATATTGTTTTAAACAACATCTGACAGACTAAAAAGTACATTGTATAAGAGAACTGGAAGACTGATTTGATTACACATGACACTGTTGCAACAAGGCTCATTTACAAAACATGAGAGCAAACAGTGATTAGGGATTATTCCCTTCTGCCAATCATGCTCAGTTCTACAGGAGGTCCTGGGTGTTACAGAGAATGAAGTAAGACTGAATCTGTCCATCTAGATGCCGAGGAGAATCAACTAAAATGCTGCCGATGACACGTGAACCATCAAGTTGCCGACACAGGTGCTAATTCCCTATTCAATGTCTATTCAGTGTGTTTGCAGGGGAAAAGAGCCAAACTACTGGGCAGATTACATAGCATTCTCTAGAGGGACTAGAAACTGGAGAATGAAAAGACGAAAAGGGTTAGTCAACATTTAATGAGTGCTTACTGTATGTCAAAGCCCCACATGAAAAGGACTGGGTTTGCTCAAGAGTGATAAAAAACAGATAACCGTCTTCATATATAGTATATGTCATCATTATTACTTTTGAAGGCAGAAGTTTTTAGCGTCATGGAGGTTTCCTGGTTGTTTTTAGACTGAATGTGCCAGATCTATACCAGATACCAGACAACTGTTGAGAGGTGTGTCCATTTGAAGGAACTAGCATAATCAACTGGGGGGCACTGCAGATGAGGACAAGCAGGTCATCTGTGCACTGCACCTTAGGAAATGCAGAGAAGGGAGACACAAAAAGGACTTACCCAAAATACGGGATCTTGTCATAGGTTTTCTGAGCTGAGCCTCTTAAACATAAATCAAAGTAAATGCAAACTGTACGTGAATTTCAATAGCCATCAACTTACATTGCTGTACTGACAACAAATGCTAAATAGATGAATGTCACATTTACATATTCTTAAACTTATTTCTGCTGAGTTTGTTGTTATTTGTAGGAAAATTCACCTTGTCAGTTCAAGGAAATGCATATGATTTCCCTTTTAAGACCCTAAAAAAACATATGGGAGCAAGATAATGTTTGTCCTGACCTGCCAAAATCCTGTGGAGAGCATCTCGAATCCACATCACATTCCTGAGCACTAATGCTCACACTGGGGGCTTGTGCATTAGCAGATGTGTGAAAATGCATGTACTCAGAGAACTCCCCATGGCTTCACATCTTACAAAGGAGCTCCTCTGCAGCAGCGATTCCAGCCAAGAGCTAAATGGCATTTCAAAGTTAAGTGTACCTTCGTTTAAGCTAGTGTCTGGACTGAAAAAATTCAGCTGAAGGGTTTGTGACCTGGCTCAAAACCAAGAGGAGCATAAGTGAACATCAGGCAGACTTTCTGTATTCTACTTCTAATCCTCAAGTCGAATTAGGGGCTTGGGTAACTTTTTCTGTACTCAGGTAACCATTTCTAGCAACTATTTAAACTGTATCACTGGGAGATTCATACGTGTGATTTTAGTTGTAAATAAAATTGGGGAAAGAGTATCTTCAATACTGTCCCGAGTTCATTATTTTGGCCATGTCAAAGAATATATTGAAAATATTAAGGAAACTGAACTATCTTTGCATACTTTCTTTTACAATTTCTTCTGTAGAAATAGTTTTGAGCCTTATAAAAGCAACACAAGCTCACTAAAGAAAACACTGGAACAAATTTTTAAAAATTATAATTATGTATAGCTGGGTGTGGTAGTGCATGCCTGTGATCCCAGCCCTCGGGAGGCTGAGGCAGGAGGATCACTGCAAGTTTGAAGCCACCCTGCATTACATAGTGAGACCTTGCCTCAAAAATAAATAAATAAAATCTCACAACTCCTTTGATTTCTTTTGAGTCTATTACTCATGGATATCTATATCTAAACACTATACAAAGTCGAATCTATCTATAACTATGTATAATTTTTTACAAAACTTCCTTATACCTCTTCCTTTCTTCCCTCCCCCCTTCCTTCCTGACAGGGTCTTGCTATGTAGTGCAGGCTGGCCTCAAACTTGCACTCTTGCCTCAGCTTCCCAAGTACCTGGATTACAGCTGTACACCACCACACCCAGCTCCTTGTACAGTTCTGTGCTATTCTAATCATATTATAATGCAAAACAGTGGTCACAATCATTGTCCCCTAATACTAGGGACTGAACCCAGGGTCTTGAGCATGTTAGCCAAGCATCCTACCATTGAGCTATATCCCCAGCTCTGGTCACAATCTTAAATACAGAAAAGTATTAAACAAGGAAGGGGAAAAAAGGACACCTAGACATGTTAAAAGCTATATTTTGGGTCGGGGATTTAGCTCAGTGGTGCCGCCACCTGCCTTGCAAGTGCAAGGTTCTGAGTTCGATTCCTGGTTCAAAAAAAAAAGCTATATTTTACTCTGTAATAAGCCCTAGTAGTTATGAATACCTACACATGAAATAATATTGACCATGAATACGACAACAAGAGAAATATAAGGAAAAACAGAAATATTAGCAGCATGAGATTTTACTTTTCATGTTAAGCCCATGACAAGTTGTGTGCACATGTACCCACACATACAAAGAAATTGATAATTGTAAGAGTGTGCATGTGTATGTGTGTGTGTGTGCCCTGGGTACTACAGATTGAAGGCACGTCTGACCAGGTAAAATTCTTTTTGAGGAGTTATTCTTTACTGGAAAGGAAAGAAATGGGTCTGCATTCAATGTCCATTTTAAAACAGACTTCATGGATCATTTTTTCTTGTTTAAATTTCTATTTAGTTTAAATTGCTATTTAGAGTTAGAAAATGTTAGGGATTTGTCTGGTGAGTCTTTAGATATTCACTGCACTACATTTAAAAATTGTTTTGTAAGTTTGAAATTTTTCACAATAAAATGGTATAAAGTTGTTATCTTAGCAATTTTTGCTTACTTATATTTTCGGGTGCATTGAAGAATAATTTCATGAAGATTCTAAATTCATTTGTATTTTTAATTGGCATTGCACAAAAGTCCTGAAATAATTTGTAAATATCTGCAATTTTTAAATACCTAGTCTCCATATTCAGAACATGATTTATAAGTGAAAAACTCTAAAGATTAAACTTCTAATTGGTTTTTATGTGTTTATAGGAATAGTATGAATGTTTTGCATATTTACCAAATATTTTATCAACTAAGAAGTTCTTGAAAAATTGATGCTCTTACATTTTCTAAGTCAAATAATTATATTGCTTATGAATTATGGTTTTCTAGTTGTATATCATCTTTTTGTTTACTATTGCATTATCTGAAATAACCAGAGTAATTGTATAATAATGGTCATAGTATGTCTGCCTACACATGATTTTAGGAAGAATCCCCAAAATATTTCCCATTAAGTAGGATGCTGGGTTTTTTTGTTTAAGATAGCTATTTTTTATTATGTTAAGAATATAACTTTCTATTCTTAGTTATTTCAGAATTACTCACATGACAAATGCTAGCTTTCATCAAATGCTCTTTTGGCATTGAGATTATCATGTTTTCTAATTGGACCAAATACTATATATATGAGGACAGATTTTATAACATGGAATAAATCACATTTTGTTACAGTAGATACTTCTTTTGTTATAACATTCAGTTTGGTTTATCAGTATTTTCTTTGGGATTTCTGAATCTAAACTCCTAAGTAGAACTGATGCATGGAATAGACAATAAGAAAAGAGGGAGAAATCTTTTACAAAAGGGAAGGGGAAAAATAGAAAGAAGGGAAAGGAGGGAGGTGAAAAAAGAATTAAGATGTGTACATGTACCAGCTCCCCATGAGGAATGTAATCATTATGCACTGCAAGTGAGTACTAATAAAAAAACAAAGTGTGATAAAAAGATTGATGCATGGCTCTCTTTTCTGCAGGTTATGTTAGAATTTGCTCATTCATTTTTAAAAGCCTTGGATAGTGAGCATTTAAAAAACAGCCCTCAGTAGGTGTTAAAAAGTTCCTCAATGCCAATGCTATTTATTTATTGTGAAACAGGCAAAGGCCTCAGCCCGCAAGCACAAAGGTGAGATAATGGCTTCCACATCACTTAACTGTCAGCCTTACTTAGTATGAAGTGTTGTGTCTAGAGACTCCCAAGCACACATCATTTAAGAGTGTACAGAATATTAAAGTCATGAACATCCAGGGTCTGTCAACATTTTGGAACTTCAATGCCGTAATGACTGCTTGTGGTGTTAATATGAAATAAAAAACAAGAAAAACAGGTTAGAAAGAAAAAAGCCAAACAGTACATATGTATTTCAAATAGCAGCAGCACAGTCCTGAGAAGCTAGTCCCTATAAGAGTCGAACATTTCTACACATCAAGCTTTGTCTATGGTAGTAAAAGCCAAATGAGAGGTAAAGGACAGTCTGAAGAGACAAGGTCCCTGACACCCCCACGAGGGTGGCATTTCATAAGGCTACATAGGGAGGCAGGAGTTTTATCCTCACCTGCCTAGTAACCAGAGCCCCTCCAACCACACACATGTGCAGCATCAGTGCAGAATATGCAGCCTGGGGCTAAGAATGGCGCTTGGTGATAGAGCACCTGCCCGGCACGCACAAGGCTCTGCATTCAACCCCCACTACTGCACAAAGGTGAACAGGGGAGTCTGGACTTCCCCCTGCAGGAGGCAGTAAAAAGGCACCTTCTGCCCTTTGGAATGCTAGGTGGAAAAGGCCTGGGGAGAGTCCCCTTTGAACTCTGCCTGCCTTGTCCAGCAGTGATGATGACACCCCTAGGACACCGTCCCTGGAAACCAGGTGGGGACAGAACACACATCTCTGCCAGAAATAACCTGAATTGGAGCTGTGATAGTGGTGTCAGAGAAAGGTAGCTACAACAGAAAACTTTTTTTTAATTTTTTTGAGACAGGGTCTTGCTGTGTAGTTCAGGCTGGCCTTGAACTCACTGTGTAGCCCAGGCTGGCTTCGAACTTGCAGTGATCTTCCTGCCTCAGCCCTCTGGAGTGCTGGGATTATAGGCATGTGCCACCATGCCTGGCTTCAGAAAGCTTTTAAAGATCCAAATCATAGGAAAGTGCCCAAGATTCAACTGATGACCCGATATACCTCAAACAAGGAAGATATCAAACCCTATGAAAAAGAGACAATCAATAGATACAAACACCAAGATGACAGAGTTACTAAAATTATCTCACAACGATTTAAAAACAGCCATGGTAAAACAGGTACAATGGGCAATTGTGAAAATGATAGAAATACAAAACAATAAAAATGAAAACAATATAAACTATGAACTTTGGGTGACAATGTATTGATTTTGGTTTCATTAGTTGTAACAAATGATTGATACGTTGAATAACTTGGGTGGACCTTGAAGGCATTATCGTCAGCTAAAAATCAGGCAATATAAAAAAGTCAAAGTCACATGGTATGATTTCATTTATTTAGTATTCTCAAAATGACAAAAATGTGGAGATGAAGAACAGATGAGTGGTCATCAGGGGTTAGAGAGGAGCTGGTAAGAGAATCGGACACGGCTTTAAAGGGGGTGACAAAGGTATCCATAGTGATGAAAATGCATTTCTTGATTGTGCTGGTGGCTTCATGAATCTACACATTTGCTAAAAGGATGAAGTCTATGTACACTTTAGACCAATAGCATTCTTTTTCACTTTTGTAAAACATGGATCTATTGAATACGGTGCTAACAGCAGGCAGGAGCAGAGACCTTCTTGATTACTTTTCTGCCTACTCTAATTAGAAAGATGATTCAACCTAAGAACACCATGATTTCTTTATCTACAGGAGTAAAAACATCAGTTTTTAAGTGTAAACAGCCACTTGGTAAGAGGTGGTATGGTGTCACTGAAACAGCCTGAGCCAGACATTGAGAATTTGAATGACAGTGCTTTCTTTAGTTACTAAATGTGCGATACTGTGAAGGAAGGGAGGGAGCAGCATCTCTCTCTCAAGGCCTTAACTCCCTGTGAGAGAGTGTCAGAGTATATCAGAAGGGACACACCTTACTGCTTGGAGTCCTCCCAACTCAGGTGAGGTATTACCTTTCTTGGAAGGTCCCAGTGATTCCTCTGAGGGCTGGAAAGGCATTTCCACAGCACCACTGCCTCCTGAACTAAACTTTATATGAGACTAATTAATTAAAATAGAGGGCTGATTATGTAATTTATGGAACATACAAACAGTAAGACAATACAGACATTAAAAACTGGCGTGGAGCAAAGGTTTACCTTTAGATGACTGGAATTTCCTTTCTTTTCATTCTTTTTTATATATTCTATTTTGACATTTTTTTTGTTGCTACATATGTATATATACTAACTATAGCTTATCTGCAAAAACCGATACATAAATATGAAAGCTTAATATTCCTCATAAATGCAATTTTAAATCAGTGAGAATAGGAAAACTCCAAAATATAATGGTCAATGGTAAATTAATATTTTCTTCAATGTTCAACCTCAGTCGTCATTAAATAAATAAATATCCAGTGATACCTCAGTTACCAAACGCCTCTAAACTTGAACTTACCACTACTCGAACAGCAAAGTTAAAAAACAAAAACATCTGCTTGGTGTTTATAAGTTTGCTCAACAGTTAAACCGAAAATCTGACTTAAATAAACCATGTAGGTGCAGAGAATGGGTCAGGGGTCGCACTCACACTGACAGAAAAGGCGGACACTTCAGTCTCTGCGCCACTCTAGCCCTAACAACATATAGTGCTTGTGTAATTTTGGGGCCTCAGAACCAATTATTTGGTTTTCCATTATTTCTTATGGGAAAAATCTGGAACAAATGCAGTTCAACAACCGAGGTATCACTGTATATTAAAACTACTTTTCTCAAAATAAAATGTGTGTATTCTTTTTTGTTTGTTTGTGGTAATCTATATACAAATTTGCCATCTTAACCATTTTTTTTTTTCCAGTACCAGGGATCAAACTTGGACCTTGTGCTTGCGAGGCAGGCACAGTGCCACTGAGCTAAATCCCCGGCCCCTTAACCATTTTTTAAGAATAGAAATCAGTGGTGATAATGACATTCACAACGTTGTGAAACTGTCATCTTTATTCCCCAAATTCTTTAAACACTGCAGAGACTCTATAAACATTAAATATTCCCTATTCCTGTTTGCCCCAACCCCAGTAATTTCTAATTTATTATCTGTCTGCACAAATTTGCCTACTATATGTATTTTTATACAAATGGAATCCTATAATGTTTTTCCTTTCCTTTCTAATTTGGAACAAGGTTTCCAAAGTTCATCTATACTACAGGATGTATCAGACGCTCACTCTTTTTATGGCTGAATAATGTTTTATAGTATGGAGAATGCAAATTTTGTTTTTCTATTCATCTGTTGATAGATATTCAGGCTGTTTCTACATTTTGGCTGTTATCAATAATGCTGCAATGAACACAGTTATACAAGTTACTTCTTTCAATTATTTCAGTTATTTACCTAAGAGCTGAGTTGTTGGTTCATGTAGGAATTCTATATTTAGTTTTTGAGGAATCACCAAAGTGATGTCCACAGTATTAACATCATTTTATGTGCCCACCAGAATGCAAGAGAGATAATTACTGTTTTTATTCTACCAAACTGAAATACTACTTTAAAAAATGCAAGACTAAGAGAAGAAAATGGGCAATGTCAAACTAAATTGAATGGAGCAGAAACTGGTATAGCCCGATTAAGGACAAGGTGGCAATACGTAAGTATAAAATAACTTCTGAAATACATATTCTGGTCTCAGAATGTCAGCTGTTAGGAATTTATCCTATACAAAGAATTGAAGATGACCATAAAGAATTATATGGATAAAAAAAATTGTAAGAACCTAAAAATTTAATGATAGAAATCTAGACAAATAAATGATTCATCCATCCACCATTAAAATGTCTTTTTAAAACTATTAATGACTTAAAGGAAAAGTGCTGACGAATGAGGCAAGTTTCACAATGTTAGTAGGCTGTTAAGAAAATATTTTATACATAGTATGGATAGTTATATTTGTGGAATGAAATAGATTATTCAGTTTTATTTCCTGTGCTTTTCTGTATTTTCTAAAACTTCCAGAATGAAAACATGAACACACACAAACACAAACACACACACAATTAGGACAACTTTTAAAGCTAAAACACCAGTGTGTGACAAAGAACTCAACCAAACTGGTCTACTTCCTCCCTTTCCCAAAAAGTCCTGAAACTAAAGCTCCGCCACCCTCCAACTCCACCCTCCCTCCCAAACCAAGAGGTGTAAGAATTCTGTAGGTTTTTCCTCTACTGTCAGCATACTCACAGCCTTTCACGGGTCTGGTTTTCTAGCCACACTCCACTTAATTTTTATTGAAAACCTCACAAATAAAACTAGGTTCCTCCCAAGTTTTTCTGTGATCATTTGGTTTAAAAGAATTAAAGTCTAAGGAAAGCAAAGTCCAGGTTTTGGGCTAAACAACCTGGGTGGAAAAGTAGGCTGGGACAAGGCAGTTTTCCAAAGTGCTATGCCTGGCAGCAGGGTAGTTTTCAATGAACATAAGTAGAAAATATTTAAATAGCACCCAATTTACTTTTTATTTTCATAAAAGGAGATAAATGAAAGAGATGGAGGTGCAGATATGGTTCCATTAAAAGCCACAGCTGAGCCACAGTGAGCAGTGAGCAAACCCATAGAGATTACTTGAAATATGTATTATACAGCTTGTGATGCTAAAGAGCTTCACAACTTTCTCAGTTCTCAGCGATTCTTGGCTTTAGGCCACAACCTGGGACACTAGCAGGGGACACTACTTGCTTGAACCAGGAAATTCTTGTGTTTTTTGGGTTTTTTTAAAAAATAATTTTATTGGTACATTTTAGGTATACAATATAATGACATTCATCATTGGAAATTTGCACCTTTTCATAATCTCTCTTGGTTCTTATTTTCTCCCCATTCTCCTGGCCTGCCTTTGTAGTGGTTATTTGTGGACCCATGAGAAGCTTAAGTGTAGGGTCTTACTTTCCAGAATGTTCTGCACCACAGCTAGGCAAAGTCACTCTGGCAGGCAAAGCATAACATACAAGTTTTAAATATATTTTTCAATGGAGAGAAGAAATATTTTTCATTTCTTTCTTTTTTGAGATATCTTGGGTAAACAAGGTAGCTTGCTTATAATAACTTGTTTAGAATAAAGTCTTCTGTTGATGGACAGTAGACCAGGGGTACTGCAGAGAATCTCTAACAAGTAATACTGAAGTTGGAGCTCATGGTGCCAATGTGGATCATACATAAATGAGACTACTAGTTGATCCAATAAATGGTAAGTATGAGATTACAGATTTAAGAGGCATCCATCTTAATATCCCCAAGCTTTCCTCAGAGAGTAATTATCAATGTTGGAAAGCATTTGTCTTATGTTCTACAATGAAATAAATGTTCTAAACCAAGATAGTGGTATTTCCTTACAATTGAAAATTTTTGGCAGTCATCCAAGAAAAAGTTCTGGAGATCTGGGGTCTTTTCTACATACTTAAAACAAAAGCAGAAAAGTGTCTTTGTTACTCCTTATTCAACATCTTCCCTCCTAGAAACCTGGAATAGAGCTCTCAGCATCTTTGCTGACATGAATGTGTGGGTGGGGAGATGGAGCGGGAGAGAGGACATCAAGCCCACCCAACTCTTGGAATTTCTACAGAAAAGACAAAACTTTCCAAATGAAATAGTCATTTTGGTAAATGAAACCATTTGTAACTTCAGAGAAGTTTTTTTTCTTTCATTCCAAAGTATCAGAAGAAAAATCCACACTGTGCTGTAGAAGGCTATAAAGCTTTGGTTTAGAGAAGGGTCAACAAGAGCTAAAACCACTAATGTCATATTTGAAGGAGCAAGAGTGGAGGGTAGTGATGCCTCAACACTTCCAGGATCCCAATGAAAGGTCTCACTGAGGCTAAAAATGATCTGCCAAACTTACACTAAAAACAAAGTGAACATCTTTTGTGCATATGGTACTGTTAGGAAAATACCGACTCCCTTACAGACATGAAACAGAATTACCAAAATAAGAAGACAGACAGTGGGCAGTAGAGACAGAAAGAGAAGACAAACCAAAAGAGAAAAAAGCATTTTTTAAAAAAGAACATAAACAGAGATAGAAAAAAAGAGAGAGAGAACAAAGATCAAGACAAAACAAATATAAACAGCCAGTTTGACAATATTAGGAGAGTGATCTGTTGTTCTGGTAAAATAAATGGCTTCATTTCATTACTTATTTTAGACTGGGAGAATGTTTTCACATTTAAAAACAAAGAGTAAGTCAAATACATTTGGACAGTATTTTGAGACTCTTTCTTAAGGAGAAAAGGAGGTTTGGGAGTTAATTTTTGTTCCTCAGGGAAAACCAAAATCCAATTTCAAATCACTACAGGTTCCTGGAGTAAAAAAAAAAGTCAACATATTCCTTAGTAAACCACAATGATTTTGATATTGTAGATCTCAAATGTCTCCTGAAACTCTCATATGCTCAGAGGTGGGGTTTTTAGAATTTTTTTTTTTTTTTTTTGGTACCGGGGATCAAACTCAGGACCTTGTGCTTGCAAGGCAGGAAGTGAAACCATGGAGCTAAATCCCTGCTGTTGTTAGAATATTTATTAGTGGATTAATCCATTGGTGAGTTCATAGTTGAATTCGGTGGGGTCCTTTGGAGGATGTAGGTTGTTATGGGTGTGCCGTTAGAGGATTTTTCTCTGCCTCTAGCTCTTCCTGTTCCTCTTGGCTTCCTAGATGCCACAGATTAAGCAGCTTTCCTCCACTAAGCCCTTCTGTAGTGCCATTTCTGCCTCAGAAACAACCCACCATAGACTGAACCCTCAGAAACCATCAGCCAAATAAATCTCAACCCCTGTAAATTGCTGGTATCAAATATATTGTCCTAGTGACTGGAAAGCTAACTAATACAGAGATTATTTTCCCTTAAAGGACTCTCAGGTACCTCAGACTACTGCACATGTATCCAAATGATATAGGATCAATACTTGTAGAATGACAAAGGTGTGTGAACACTCATTACAACACACTTATTACGGGAGTTAATTGAGAATCAGGAGACATACTGTCATACTGGCACCATCTAATAATGAAAGAATTGGGTAGTAGGGATGAAGGGAAGATGGTAATTTCAGGGATATAATGTCTTAACTGAAATATCAGAATCTAATCTGTTGTTTTTGATATATAACCTCACATTAAATCACACAGTAATTAAGAACATAGGCTCTAGAATAATACTGTCTGAGATTCATCCAAAGATCTATCACATTTCTAAGTCTGTTTTCTCAACTCTGAAGTGGAACAAAAGTACAATCTACCTTTGTAGGATGGTCGTGAGAAAGAAACTTAACACATACATGCATAACAAATAGAAAAAATTTGGGACATAGTAAAAGCAATTATTATTATGGGAAGAAGGTAAGAAGAATATTTAGGGTCCTTCATATACTTGAACTGTGGTCAGAACTGTACAAATGTTAAATCTACTAATTTTCACAACGTGGGAGACAGGTGTTTTTATACTCTTGTTATAGACAAAAATCAAGGTCACATACCTAATCAGCTATAGAAATAGTCATCAAACAGATATTTGACAACAAAGATCATATACTTATATTACATATCTGTCCATTCTAAAAATGCATTTATTAAAAATATTTGAGAGGGCCAGGAATTTAGCTCAGTGGCGCTCCGCCTGCTTCTCAAGTGCAAGGTCCTGAGTTCCATCCCTGGTACCAAAAAAAAAATTTTTTTTTTTGAAATTAAAAGCTACAATAAATGATGTTTATGACTAAGAAATTCAAAAGACACTGCCAAATCAAAAGGCAGCACACTAAATTTTTCTGAACCACAGCTTCATCTGAAAAATGAAAAGAATAACAATACTTTCAACTCAGGGTTTTTTTGTTGGTTTTTTTTTTTGGTACCGGGGATCGAACTTGGGACCTTGCGCTTGCACAGCAGGCGGCAAAACCATTGAGCTAAATCCCCGGCCCCAACTCAGGAGTTTTTATTGAGGACTGAAGGAGATAAATGCATGTGAAATGCTTAGTGTAATAACCAACAAAATGTTGTCACTCATTACATGTGATTTAAATATGCAACTAAGGATTTAAGAAAGATATTAAATATCTTATTTATTTTTAATTCTATAGCTTTCTGAGAAAATAACTTTTCTGAAAAAATGTATCATTTTACATTAATTTGCATGGTAACAACCTGAAAATAATTTCACCTCACCTAAGGACATCTAATTTGAATATAGCTATTTTTATAAATGTTCATGGTACTATATTCAGAAGTTTCCACAGTCTTTTATTCTTGAAACTATATATGTTAAAGCAAACTACCAGGAAAATTACAGGATCAATTATAAGAGCAGGTAAAGTTATCTCCACAGAGCCTCTTGATTTATTAGTATTTTGATCATGTCAACCAAATAGTTACAATTTATAGATGAAAAATGAAGTCATAAAATTAACCAGTTACAGGCTTTATAGTCCCCAAACATTAATTTGCAAGAAATGAAAAGTTAATACATCCATATTTCAGGTATACTTTCACATAAGAGCTCTTCATAAAATTTACTAAAATGTCAAATCTTGTTATATATTCAGAAAAGTATTTCTAATTACACTATACAACAAAACAAAAACAATAATAATTTTAAAATCTGAAAACACAGATGAGGGGTTTGAACAGCTCTTGTAAGTTTCAAAGTGGGTAAGAGCTCTTAGATCTTTATAGTAATAAATATTATAGTGTAGTGGTCCTTTGGGAATCCTCACTCATATGTTATTCCATGATTGAAGATCAAGGTGTCAACTCCATTTAGAATCAGTGCATGCCTTGGATTATTCTAAGCTTTAACACTTATTTTAAAGAAGCAATAAATATTTCTAAGGGAAATCTAATCATTCTGTCTCTTGTTGCCCCATCCCCTAATCCTGGAATACAGAAAGAATTCTGAGTTTCAAACATTGGTATTCTTTTAGTTTGCATTTTCCCATAAGTAGATGGAAAAGAAATGTGACCTTGGGCAATCACTATTTTTTAGTCAAAGGCCCTTTCCAGCTGGAGAAACCATTACCTGATTGACAGTAGCTTTCCTAGCTGAAAATACCTGTTTAGTACTGAAGGGGTAAGTCTCTCTATGACCTGTATGGAAGCCTAGGTGAGCCATGAATAAGAGTCTATAATCAACAAAACCTCATCAAAGAGGTTTTGTCCCATGATATTTTATTTTTATTTTTTGCAATATTAGAGATTGAACCCAGGGCCTTAAGACATGTTAGGTGTAAGTGCTATACCACTGAGCTACATCCCTAGCCCTTTCCAATTTTATTTTGAGACAGGGTGGCAGTAAGCTACCCAGGGTGGTCTTCAACTTCTGATCCTCTTGCTTTAGCCTCTAAAATACCTGGGATTACAGGTATGCTTTACTATAAACAGCTTGCCAATGGCATTTTAAAACAGAGATGCCATTCAAGAATGGAACTGATACATTTTGTGACTTTCATGATGAATGTAGTATATGATATTAAGGATGAATATTTCAGGAGACTGAGGGAGGAGGATCGCTTGAGCCCAGAAGTTGGAGACCAATAATACTCTGCTCCTTAAAAAGAATAGAAAAAAAAGATAATTCCTAGGCCACATACATATGTGTTGTATGAATAAACTATAACTGATGTTTACATGAATAAACTGATGGTTATAGGAATAAATCAAGTTAGACTGTCTTGGCTGAGATGCTGGTCAAGGTCCTGGAAAAAGTGAAGATTTCTTGCTGTCACCTACTACTTATGTGACAATACACAAATTACATAATATCCTTTAGCCTTGGTCTCTTCCTTTATTAAAAAAATCCTGAAAAATCTATTACGTGTTAAAAACAGAGTTTTATTTATGTTTTGCATAGATAATATATTTATCTTTTACAGATTACACTGAATGGTCTTCCTACTTCTTTCCCTAGACTCTCAGTTTCTTTCAAGGAGGTAATTACTGTTTCCAGTCAAATGCAAAACTTTGGTTTCAATGTTTCATGCTGAAATGCTGAATTCATTAACTTTTATTCAGTGCTTATAATGTGTCAGAACCATTTAGGGAGCTACAGGGAATACAAAGATGAGCTCACAGTTAGAATGGAAAATGATACTCAAGAAACTTTACTATGAGTGAAAAACATAATAGTAAATGTTCCACAACGAGGAGAAAATAATTTAATCAAGAGAATAAATTGAAATTAGAGTAAAAAGAAGAACTGGTTTCACTGCAAAGGGCAAGGTTAAGGCACCATAGTTAGTTCTGTGGCTTAGGCCCTTAGATTTAGGAATTGGGTTCTTCCTGTGGCAATAAAAACTCCTGAGGTATTCACTCATGGATCAGAATTTTTGACACAGGACAAGAGTATGGAATGGTTTGTTGTGTCATCCTTAGGCAGAGAAAAAGAAAGGTGGAAGAATTCAATTCTTTGTGATACAAACATTCTTTATTTGACAACTATTTAAACTTATTTAAAGAAGAGATTATTTAGCCAGGCATAGTGGCATATCCCTGTAATCCCATATACTTAGGGAAGCTGAGTCAGGAGGGTCACAAGTCTGAGTCCCACCTGGGCAATTTAGGCAGACTTCCAAATACACACACATATTTATATTTATATTTTTGTATTTATGTAAAGGGTTGGGGATATAGCTCAGTATAAAGGCCTGGACTCCCAGTATCCCTCATAACCGCCCCACACCCTGAGAAATCACAATGCCCCCCAATAAAGTACAACTGTAATTGTAATGACTTAATAATTTTGCTAATTCTTAAAAAAATTTTTTTGGCTAAATGGACTTGATTCAGATGTCTATGTGTCAACATCCTGGGTCCAAGATGGGGTAGTTTAAAAGACAGCCCCAAATTCTCTAAAATGGTATGTCTGAAAGTTAGCTGAGCATGACCAGAAGAAAAAAACACATTTATTACTTCTATTAGATGTTTTCCAGTGTTGACCGTAGGTTCCAGAAAGTAGAAACTTGTTATACTTAATGCTTTACAAAGATAACCTTAAAGTTTTCCATGCTAAGCCTATTAGACCAAGCACAATTGATCAAGAGTTATTAGTTCCTTTGTTTTTACTATCTCTATGGTAAAACTGATCTGAAAAGAGAAACATTCTGCTTAAACATATGCAGCTTTAAAAGAATGACATAGAAGATAATTTGAAATACTCCATAAAATATTTTAATTTATCACACAGTTTTGTATAGGCCCAAATAAATTGACCAGTGATAGAAGATAGCATTATTGGTCAAAAAGCTTTATCCCTGCCAGATATGGTGGTGCACGCCTGTCCCAGCACTCAGGAAAAGGAGGCAGGAGGGATTTCCAGGAGTTTGAGGCCAGCCTGGGATACATAGCAAGTTCAAAGCCAGCCTGAACTGCACAGTGAGAGCCTGTCTCAAAACAAAAAGGCAAAACAAAACAAAACAAAACAAAACACCAAAAACCAGAAAGCATTACCCCAGTTTAAGTAATATACAGATAAATACACAGTATTATCAACTTTAAATCACTTTATGGTATAAAGGCTGATGTTTTATCAGGAATCAACAATGCAACTAATACTAATTATTTGCTCTGTGCTACGCAAAAGCAGGCATGGGGAAATACAGAGGCTATATAAGTTCTCAAAGACCCCTTTATTACAAGGCATTACTCTCTCCCCTTCCAAGGCATCCTACGTAAAGAGTATTCCAATACTCTACTGTAATGATAACAACTAGAGGTTGTGAAGCCAGGGACAAAGCAGTCAGCATCCACACCTACTATCAATACATTTTATGCTTCCACTCTTACAACGTTTACAGGGCAAAGTAATTCCAATAATAATGCACCTAACCACAGTGATATATACAGAAACATAAGAACTGCTACCAATGTCACCTCCTGGTACTCACTCCTAAACGTGGATCATGGGTGCCATAAAATCTGCTTACCCAATTCAATTTGCAGCATACCACTTAGCTGCAAGAATAGGTCAAACTCAAGTATGTTGTTATTTAAAAGCTTCACTTAAAATATAGTCATTTGGGTCAATGAAAAAAAATTCTAGTTTGATACTGGAAAAATCACTATCACAAGCTGTAGAACATTACATAAAAAAATATGCAAGACACCATAATTGTTCAAAGGTGCTATTTAAACTTCAGCACCCAAAATCCTAAAGATACAATGTTCTTGTCGTATAATACCACTCCATTCTGTGAGAATTATGAAAGCCTCTTAAATACCATGAAGAATACAAAGAAGGACAAAGCCTCTATTTTTCTCCTTTCCATGCACAAATTAGCCCCAGTGTCCTGAATATAAGCATTTTCTGTAACAACAAGCTACCTTTATAGTGTCCAAACAATTATAGGTTCAGGTCAAGAACTCCAAACCATATTGATTACATCTCTATGGAAGAAGGACCCTCCAGCGCTGTTTGTAGCCACTATAACAGGAATAGCTTTTAAGTATCTGTGACACTAAGAATTTTCTGTCCTATCAATGCCAGAAATAGAAAGTCAATGACCAGTCAGGCCTGTCAGTTGTTGCCTGAAGCAATAAGGACAAGCTGGGAATTCATCATGCTGCAACTTCATCTGCCAGCTGCATTCACACATTTTCACCACCTGAATGGTTGATTCTCTTGAACTCCCGCATGGCTCATTTCAGCAGACAGTGTTTGGAAATGAGTATTTGATCAGGCAGGATAGAAAGAGATGTGGACTTATCTGAGGTGTCACCATAATGCACTTTGAGTAATTCTAAGTATCAGGAGCGAGGTGTCCTAGGTCTTGGTCTTTCAGTATTTCTGAAATGGACTAATGACTCTAATTAAATGAGATAAGACACATGAAAACACTGGGCACAGTGATTGGACACTTGCTCTTCAAACACTCATTTCCAACAGATCTTCCCTCTCGCTACTGACAATGTCTTGAAAATGTGTCATAGAACTTCTGACTATTTTGAGACAGGGATCTCATACTGCCAAGGAAACTTAGAAATCATCTGGTTACTTTTCCAATTTGTAGCCACCTAAATGTGAAATCTAAGAAAGAAGCATCAGAAGCTTATTACAATTGCTTATGTCTGCACTGCAATGGTCCATCACACGCTCATGTGTAGTTTCCTTTGAATTCATCCTACTTGGAGTAAATGAGTTCTTAGAAATTTGAGTTTATACCTTTCAGTAATTTTGAAAGATTTGCAAATTTTCACATATTTTGCCTTTTTCTCCTGTTTTCTTCCATGAGCAACAAGTAGACAGTTTCTATTGACCTCCACATAATTCTCAGACACAGTTTTATTTAATTATTTTTTCTCTTTTGAACCCTTTTCCACTGCTGGTGGGAGTATAGACTGGTGTAACCACTGTGGAAATCAGTTTGGAGATTTCTCAAAAAACTAAAACTAGAGGTTCCATTTGACCTAGCTATAACTCTTCTTGGTATCTTCCTGAAAGAATTAAAAGCATCATACCATAGCAATATATGCACAACCCATGTTTATAGCAGCACAGTTTGTAATAGCTAAAACTTGGAAACAGCTCAAATGCACATCAAATGATGAGTGAATAAAGAAGTTTTTATATACAATGGAGTATTACTCTGCTGTAAAGAAGGATGAGCTTCAGGCATTTATAGCTAAATGGATGCACCTTGAGACCATACTCCTAAGTGAAATAAATCGGACACACATATTTAAATACCACATTGTTTCTCTGGTGTGAGAAATCGAAAGTGAAAATAAGGACTGAGATGTATAATGGATGTTGGGAAATGGGAAGAAAGTGTTCAAATGGGAAGGGGAACGAGGGAGGAGGGATGGAGAAAGGAAGGAAGGGACAAGAAAAAAACGTGAAAATAGAAGGAAAAAATGGAAACAAAGCTTTTGTATGTAGGGAGGAGAGGGGGCTTGAGGGGGGAATTGGAAAAAAATAAAACAAACATACCCATTTAAAAAATTATTTTTTTTCAACTTGTTTTGATAAATCTCTACTTGTTTTTGAGTCCTTGATCCTTTCCTGTACTCAGTCTTAGTATGGGCACAGTGATGGTGAACCTTTTAGAGCTTTCAATGATATAAACAGCTGGTTGCAGCACGCGTGCCATAGGTTTGCCACCACCACTGTAGCCTACTATTTCAGATGTTTTTTAACTGTAAGTTAGCATCTTTTTCAGATTTTGTCATATTTTCCTCATTACAATATTGGAAACTTCCTAAATATGATATATAAAACAAACCCTACAATACTATGCTTAATAGTGAAATATCAGCCCTTCACCCTGGAGTTGAGTAGAAGGCAAGAAGGCTCAAAATCATCATTTCTATTCAACGCTTCTATGGAACTCTAGGCAAGTATAATAAGGGAAAAATGGAATAGAAACTATAAAGATTGGAAAGAAATAAAATTAACTGTATTTGTAGATGGCTTAGGTACATAGTAGGAAGTCTAAAGGACTCTATTGGAATTAATAAATGAACTTAGACAGTTTTTGGATACGAGTTGAATAAACAAAAAGTATTTCATTCTATATTCTATGAAGGAAAAAATTGAAAAATGAAATAAAATATGGTATACACATTAGTATAAAAACACCATATAGTAGAAATTGGTAATTTTAAGAAACACGTTTAAGATTTTTACAATAAAATTTACCAAATATTAGTAGAAAAGAAAGACATCTAAATAAGTGGATGGTTATAAAAGTTTACGTATTTGAGGATTTTATACTTTTATTTTGTTTCTTGTGTTTGTTTTTCTTAAGGGACATATTCTCACTATGCCACCCAGGCTTGCCTTAAACTTCTAGGCTGCATGGGCATCTGCCCTCAGCCCCCCAGGTAGCCAGTACTAGAGGTGTGTGCCATTATATACAACTGCATTAATATCCTACAGATGTCATTTCTCCCAAACTTGATCTACTGATTCGATAAAATCCCAATCAAATGTTCCCGGAATTTCCATAGAAATGAATAAGCTGATTTCTTAGCATATATGTATATGTCAGTAGGAGCATATATGCATCAGTGATTCTCAGTGATTTTTAATTAGGACCTCTTTGTAGTTTTAAAAAAATCTAAGACCCCCAAAGAGCTTTGGTTTATGTGCATTATTTATGCCAACACTTGACATTTATGTATTAACAAATTTAAAAATAAGTCTTTATATATTTAAACAAATAGCATTTTTTAAAAGTAAAAGCATTTTAAAATCCAAAAGTAAAAGTAACTTGTTAACTCTTGGGGGAAAGAGACAACAGCTGGATTTACAGATCTACTTCTTACACATTCAATTTACTGTGATACGTTGTTTAGTTGAAGCATATGAAAAAAAAGTTGGCCTCACATACATAGTTATAAAAGATCAAAGTATACTGATAGCATTTTTTTTTCATTCTGGAGATTTTTTTTGTTTACCTGACACTGTTACCAACAAACACTGGTAGATGTTTGTTATACATGATTGCATTCATAGTGAGCAGTTGGTACATGTTCATAACACATCCTGATGGTTTTTAATTCCCCTTGCACTCCCTTCCCTCCCCACTGCATCTCTGGTTCCTCTTCCCATATGCAGAAGATCTATCTCCCCATTTTGTATTCCTTTATATTTCTCTTTATTTATAATTTAGGCTTCTCATATAAGAGAAATCATGTGATATTTGTGCCTGTATCTGATTTATTCCGCTTAAAATTATGGTCTCAAGGTGCAGCCATTTTCCTACAAATGACTCAGCTTTATGGCTAAGTTGTACTCCATTGTATAAATATACAACATTCTCTGTATCCATTCTGTTGATGGACACGTAGACTACTTCCAAGATTTAGCTTTCACGAGGTGTACTGCTATAATCATGGACACACATGTAATACTGCAATGATGTCTTTTGCTATTTTGGGAAGATACTTAGAAGGGGAATAGTTGGGTTGAATGGAATTTCTAGTTTTAGTTTTTTGAGAACGCTCTATGCTAATTTCCATAGTGGTTATATTAGTTTATATTCTCACCAACAATCTAGACAGGTACTTTGTTCCCTGCAGCCTCGCCAGCATTTGTTATTATTTGATTTACTGATGAGACATTCTTTCTGAAGGTGGAATCTCCATGTTATTTTAATTTCTATTTCTCTCACAGCCAATGATGTCGAACATATTTTCATTTATTTATTTATTTATTTATTTATTTATTTATTTATTTATTTGGTACTGGGGATCGAACTCGGGTCCTCGCTCTTGCACAGCAGGAGGCAAAACTACTGAGCTAAATCCCCAGCCCTGAACATGTTTTCATGTATTTATTTGTACCTTCTCTTTTGAGAAGTATCTATTCATTTCAATTTCCCATTTTTAAAATTGGGTCTATTAATTTTGGAGGTCTGATTTTTTCAAGTTACTTATATATTTTGGATATTAGTCCTCTGTCTAAGGAGTGCTGGAAAAACTTTTTTCCTATCCTTTAGGTTGTCTTTTTCACTGTTTCCTTGCTATGCAGAAGCCTTTTAATTTATTATAGTCCCATCTGTTGACTCTTGATGTTACTTCTTGCACAACAGGTTCTGTTCAAAGAAGCCTTTACCAATGCCCGTATCTTCAAATGCTTTACCTATTTTATCTTCCAGCAGACTAAGTGTTCTTATCTTAATATCCAAGCCTTTGATCCATTTTGATTTTAGTTTTGGTGAGAGATGGGACTAGATTCAATCTTCTGCACATGGATAGCCAAGTTCCTCCAGCACCATTTGTTGAAGAGGCTATCTTTCCTCCCATATATGTTTTTGCCCCCTTTTCAAAGATCAGATGACTGAATGTGGCTGGAGTTGTTTCTGCATCCTCTATTCTGTTCCACTGATCCACATGTCTGTTTTTATGCCAGTACCATGCTGTTTGTATCACTGTAGCTTTATAAATTAACTTGAAATCCTGGATTGTGAGACCTTCTGCTTTGCTCTTATAACTTCAGGATTGCTTTTGCTACTTTGGGTCTCTTCTGGTTCCATGTGAATTTAAGGATTGTTCTCTCTAGTTCTGTGAAGAATGTTGTTGGTATTTTGATTGGGATTGCATTGATTGTATATATCAGTTTTGGAAGTACTGTATATCAGTATCATTTTGACTATATTGGCTCTGCCTATTAGGAATAGGGGTATCTTTTCATTTTCTGATGTCTTCTTCAATCTCCTTTTTCAAAGTACTGTATTTTTTGTTATAGAGGTGTTTCACATCCTTCATTAGGGTAATTCCTAAGTAAGTTTTCTTGAGGCCACTGTGAATAGTATTTTTTCTAATTTCTTTTTTGGTGGATACATTATTGGGTTGCAGAAAAATTATTGATTTTCCTTTGTTGATTCTGTATCCTGCTACACTGCTGATCTTGATGATTAGTTCTGTAATTTATTGGTGAAATTTTGGGGGTCTTCTATGTAAAAGATCACATCATCTGTGCATAACATTAATTTGACTTCTTCCTTTCCTGTACACATCCCTTATTTCCTTCTCTTTCGTGAATGCTCTGGTTAAAATTCTGAGTAATGTATTGAACGGAAGTGGTGATAGTGGACACACTTGTCATATGTTCCTGATTTTAGAGGAAAGGCTTTCAGTTTTTCCCCATTTCATATGATGTTGCCAATGACCTTGATTTTTATCAGGTTAAGTTCCCTCTATACCATATCTATGTGACTGTACCTATTTTCTTTAGTTTTTTTTTTTTTTAAATTACAAACATGTTGTCAATGCATTTTCTGTCTATGCAGGTGATCATGTGATTTTTGTCCTTGCTTCTGTTTATGTGGTGTATTATGTATTTTGACCTGCATAGGTTGAATCAACCTTGCATCCCTGGGATAAAATTTACTTGGTCATGATGTATGATTTTTTTTTTTTTTTTTTGGTACCAGGGATTGAACTTGGGTCCTTGCGCTTGCGCAGCAGGCGGCGAAACCACTGAGCTAAATCCTGGGCCCATGATGTATGATCTTTTTAATGATTTCTTGCAGTCTGTATTTTTGTATCTATGTTCATTAAAGAGATTGGTCTGTAGTTTTCACTGGGACTTTGAGTCTTTTTAGTTGGGTCTTTAGTAGTATCTTTAGTTGTACTGTTGTAGCTGCCTTGATGTCCTGAATTTACTCAAAATGTTTACCTTTCATGGTCATTTTGACTTTGAGGAAGTTATGGGAGTCATGTGGTACCAAATCCAGTGAATAAAGTGGGTTAGCACACACTGTAATGTTTTTACAAAGTCGTTACATGCAACAACTAAATTAATCTCAAAATCACTAAGGTGAGAAAAGGAAGAAAGATATGAAAGTGTGTGTATGAAATCATTCCAATCATATGAAGATCAATACAAGCAAAACTAATTTGTGATGACAAAAGTGGTTAACAGTTTTAACTGGAAGGAATATGGGGAAACTTTCCGGGTTGATGAAAATACTGTGTTCTGTATTGTAGTCTGGGAGGTACTCACATGGGTATGCTAACATATGTGCATTTTGCTATATATAAAATATTCTGTAATTCTTAAAATGTGTTCAAAATTGATGGCAAGTACAGAGTTATCAAATTTTTGTGGGGGGGGGAGGTTACCAGGGATCGAACTTGGGACCTTGCAGTTGCATGGCAGACACTGGAACCACTGAGCTAAAATCCCTGGCCCTATCAATTTTTAAACTGAAAGGAATTCTAGAAACAATCTACTTCAACTCCTTCATTTTAAGGAAAAATCCATTGTTTGTTTATTTTTTTTCTTTTTTGTGACACAGAGTCTCTCCATGTTACCTAGACTGGTCTCAAATTCCAGGGCTCAAGCAGTCTTCCTACTTCAGCCTCCCATGTAGCCAAGAATTCAGGTACCCACCACTTAGCCTGGCAAATGCATTGGGTTTTGAGGCAATTCTCCAAAAAGGGAGTTATAGGCAAAGCAGAGACTACAACCAATGATTCATGTTAGTGGTCCTTAATCTTTCCATTAAATCAAGCTTCTAGAGCAAGGCTTTTCTCTGGAACAGATATTTTTACTTTGATTATTTACTTTAGCTTTTCTGTGACAGTTCTCACCTATATCCAAGAGAATATCGGGAGCTCTGATTCTGACTAGGTGTCTGGGTGAGGTCTGAGGCTGTCTTTAATTGCCCACTGGGCTTACTGTTCGACGGGGATGGCTCTTTATTTGCTTTTAAGTTTACAGATGGCACCTATAAACATAAGCCTCATAGGCTCTTGGACACAATTTAAAATAGCATGGCACTAACAGTTTGACACTCATGTCACTAAGACAAATGGAATTCCCGGCTCAGACGTAAACAATTTCTAATACTACCCCCAACACTGTCCACGTACCACCACAGTCTCAGCAACATGTTATATAAACAGGCCAGACTCATGTTAGAGATGTAGTAATAAAGGTTCAAAAAAGAAAACTGGGTCTGTTGATCAAAAAATCCTGTGTGGGGCTGGGGGTTTGGCTCAGTAGTTCTGCCACCTGGCTTGCAGGCACAAGGTCCTGAGTTCGATCCCCAGTACCAAAAAAAAAAATCCTGTGTAAATATGTGGTAGTCTAGCAGAACAACAGTGGGAGGAATTTATCAATCCCTTCTCCAAATTGCTATGAAAGACTTAAAAGTCATGTCAAGGTCTTGGGGCATGCAATATACAAAGTATCTGGAAGGTTTTAATGGACACAAACTTATACAGAGGAGCAATACATCATCAGAAGAAACTTTTCCACTAGTTTCATCTATTTGTCATTTCTGCATCTTCATTTGGGATAATAGTTCTTTCTTCATTGTGCTGAGCTAAATTTTTCCTGATTGGTAACTTGACTTTATTTTTATAACAGTGTATTAGAAAGAAGAATGACAAGAATATGTAAATCAGTAGAGCCCAAGGAGCAGAACAACACCCAGCGCCCAGGAGGAGCCTTCTGGGCCACTGTACCACTGTCTCCAGCACTAAGGAGCAGAGCCACCCCCAGTGCCAAAGAGGTGAGCCCCTTGGGTGCTGGCAGCATACACCCCCTTCCCCACCCCCACTGCTTTTGAAATGAGAAGACAAGTAAACAAGTCTCAAAACGAGACTTCCAGATCACCTAAAACAACCCCAAAGGTAAACTAGATGCAGCAAATGGACTCCCTGAACTGGCAACAAAAGAGGATCTGGAAAAAATGAAATCAGAAATGATTTCTCAAATAACAGCAGAGATTGTGCCCATAGTGCGAGACATGATTAATAAATCTAAAGGACACAGATTAAAAAAATGGAGGAGCTGAGGAACATGATGGAATCCCGACATAGGAAACAAATGGAATCCATAAAACACATGCAAACAGATTTCCAGAACATTAAAAACTCCACTGAAAGTTTACATGGCAGAATGAACCACTGTGAGGACAGAATTTCAGATAGAGAAGATAGGATTGCAATTAGTAACCATGAAAAGAAAAATTTCTTTAAAATTGTAAGGGACCATGAGAAATCAATCCAGCAGCTGCTAGATGATGCAAAGAA
>NW_004624871.1:2719559-2740197 GCF_000247695.1 Heterocephalus glaber
AATACTGAATAGTTTCTCTAGTGTGAGAAACTGAAAGTGTAAATAAGGACTAAAAGGTATAATAGATAACGTGAAATAGGAAGAAGAGGGGCAAAGGGGAAGGGGAAGGGGAAGTGGGAGGGGTAGGGGAAAGGAAAGAAGGGAATGGAATTAATATGAGAAAATGAAAAACTGGAAGCAAAGTTTTTGTAAATGGGGAGGGATGGAGGGGTTGAAAGGAGGGCCGGGGAAGGGGGAAAAAATAAGAACCAAGACAGATTAAGTAAAGGTACAAATTTCCAATGATGAATGCTGTTATACTGTATACCTGAAATGTACCAATAAAATTAATTTTTAAAAAAAGAAAAGAGATGTGACTATTTATATCCTTATAAGCAAATCAAGGTTTTTTCCTATGTTCTTAATCTCTAAAATTTACTGTTGATTCTATATAGATAATAGGTGTTCTGTGCAAAATATTACAGCTGACTTAATACACACACTATGCCCTACCTTTTTTTTTTTTTTTTGGTACCGGAGATCGAACTCAGGACCTTGAGCTTGCCAGGCAGGTGGCCAAACCATTGAGCTAAATCCCCAGCCTTCAAGACTATGATTTTAAATGCCATGGCTTTTGTAATTTTTCCTAGTTTGGGGACCACTGAGGACACAGCCTCACCATGGTAGACTGAATGATATCCCTTTACAAATCTCTTTACTTCTTAGCACCAGCACCTACATGTCTCTGATGGCTTTAAAATATGCTGGCTAAGTCTATCTACCTCAGGTGAGATTGACAACTGTAAATATAGTAAAATAGAATCCTCAGGAATACTTTTCCCTTAGTGCATTGGGAAAATCTCCATAAGGTAAAAGCACACACACTGTTTAAGAAATTCCCTCCCACACAGACCTGACTGCAAGATTAAAATGAACACTGGTCAATCAATAATCTTCTTGCCACTTACCCTATCATTTTTCTCTAAAATGTATTATTTGTTTCTGGGAATCAAACCTAAGGCCTCATACACACTAAGGATGAGTTCTATCCCTTGGCCACACCCACAATCCCAAATTGGTTTTGGTGTCTGAAGTACCAAGTGTAAAATATAAAAGTAGGTGCCAAATGACCATTTTAAAATGAATCAAATAAAACCACTATGGGATTTTAAGTTTACAGTTTTTGTCAGAAAACAACTTTGATATCAGCAAAAAACTAGGTGCTCAAAAACGATCTACTAAATTGGATAAATTTTTATTTCTGATAAATAATTTCAATAATACAACAAAAATATTATTTCTTGCGTTAAAAACAACAACAAATGGGCTGGGGATTTAGCTCAGTGGTTCCACCGCCTGCCCTGGTACCAAATAAAACAAACAAACAACAAATAATCAGGTCTGCAACTTTGTCCTTATTTATTGAAATGCTTTTCCATCAAGATCAGCCCTGAAGGATTCCTTTTACTTATCTGTCACAACAATCCTCTCTCCTAACATCTTTCTCCTAAATGTACATAAACTCTGCTTTCACTACTTATAAAACTTATTTACAAAATTTTTACTTCAATACAGTTCATAAAGATGTCTCTTCTTCAGGTAAACCAGTGATAAATTCGTCCTTTAAAAGAGGGAGATAGATCTTTCGCAAAGGAGAAGAGAGGAAAGGTGTTACATACATGTACCAACATGGTGAGTGCAAACATCATGTACTGTAAATATGTGCTAATAAAAATCAAAATTTAAGGAAGAAAACTAAATGTGACCTTTAATCTCAGTTGCTTTTAGTCCTTTGTTGGTAAACTTCAATCTCCACAGTAAAACTACAAACCAGGACAAACTCAGGGTAAACTAGATATTTACAGACTCTGATTTGATGACCCAATAGCAAGTCAGAGTGCTATTAAGTTATCTAAAAAAGGTACACTCCACACCTCTCTGAACAAAAACATCAGTCAATCTGGGAAACAAAGGTCAAATAAGACACATGCAGCTATCTTTCTGCCCCCCTCTAGCGCCCACCACGGGCCACATTGAGAACTGAACCCAGGACTTTCACACTGAACTATATTCCATTGTTTAAAAAAATTGAGACAAAGTCTCACTATGTCACTTAAGTGCCCAGGTTGGGATCAAACTCATGAAGCTCCTGCCTCAGCTTCCCACAGTGCTGAAATTATAGGTGTGTACCAGTGTATGTGAATTTGTTCTGCCTTTGCTTTAGAAGTCCTATACCTTTTAAAAATAAGAATATATGTTATAAGGTACAATGACTTCTCAGACAAATAACAAAAAGAATGTTTGGTATGGGGGGTGTTAAGAAACCAATCCAATGGTTTGTCTAAAACTATCATTATGATTCGAAGACACTGTTTTTAATTAGACATGAAACAAATTGAGCAGCTGTCTCAAGGTCCATTTATTCTGGGTAGCCTTTAGATAAAATCCTATGTACTATCCATTTTCATAATGGTCTTCTCCTTAGCCAAGAGTAGAATATCTCACAATAATCGAACCCCTAAATTTTAGGTAGCATAGTATTTTTATACAACCAAAGTTAAGATGAAACAGATGTTGTAATAACCAGGTATGATAGTGCACACCTATACTCCTAGCAATCCAGAGGCTGAGGCAAGAGGATTGCCACAAATTCAAGGACAACCTAGGAATACACAGTAAGTTCAAGGCCACCCTGAACTACATAGTGAGAACCTATCTTCAAAAAAAAACCAAACCAAAAAACAACTCGAACAAAAACAAAAAATCCAGATGTTATAGTTGTAAGAATAATAACATGTACTCCTCAAGCATGTACAGACCTTCTGAAAAACCAACATGAATGTATTTAAATAGAGATAGTAAGGAGATAGTCCATGTTACCTAAATACCTAGAACTTACCCTGTGCTTAAATCACTGAAGTTAGTAAATAAAAAGTACATATTTTAGAGAATGTGCTTCTATGTGAAAGAGTGAGATGAAGATTACTATATGATCAAGAAATTCTGAAAAAAATTTGTTTTTGTCAAAATGGTACAATGCCTGAGTAATTTCTTGGTTTCAACAGACTAATACTGACAGATTAACACACAGATACCTAAAATATAAACTCCAGTCCCAAATTTAAATAAAGTATTTTCACTGTAAGAAATGTTCTATCAAAAGCTGTAAGTACATCACATTAAATTTTATCTATGTACCTCCGAAAAGTAATTAGATTAAAAATGATTATACCAGAAACAGGTGACCCAAAGGAAAGTATGCCATTGAACAATTAAAAGCACAATGCAGAAAGCTGTACGAAATGCTGGAGGGTAATATAAAATAATGAGGCTCAACAAAGGAGACACCATGCTGGTGATTATCTCTAAACAACAAGCAATCAAAGTCTAAGATAAGCATCTTTCTAGTATACTGGAGACTCCAATGTATAATGTTTTTAACACTTCCTGGTTTAAGAGCTATTGTAAAATTTATTAGACTCTTTTAAATATAAGAATCTAAAATAGAATTTTTACCATAAATTTATTTCCATAAAGAAGCCAAATCATTCTGGCTCAAATGTTAAACATCAGCAGGGACATACTTCTATAAATAACAGTCATCCTATTAGAAAACGTATATGGAGGTTCCACAACAAAACATTATTCATTCAAAAAATGTGCTGGACAACATATACTCCTCATTCAAAAGGGGTCCAAACCATCTGAGAGGTACTTGAAGAAATAATTATTCAGGGAAGTTCAAGTATTCATCCATGGAGTGTCTTTAGCTCAAAGCTAAAGAAAGCTGTGCACATGTTTCATTTTTCTGCCTGTCTCTCAGAAAGGAACCCTGGTTTTGAGAAGGGAAAATAGGCTTAGAAGAAGTAATAGAGCTTAGCCACCAAGAATTCCTTTGTCTACTCAAAAGGTTGGCACTTTCAGGCAGAGGCTCAAGACCTCAGAGCAATATCTTAGTCACTCCAAGGATGTTATCTCTAATATAAACAGACTGAGGGCAAAAATCTAATTTGCTACTCAAAAATCAACTTTAAAATTCTTTTTGCAGCAGAGTTAAAGAAAAATATGGATGCAACACTTCACTGAAGTTTCTCCTCCTGAACAACTCTATAGAGAACTAAAATGTTACATGATAATATGGAATCCTGCTTCAAACAATAGGACTGAATATGCCAACTTCTAAAACCATGTGGCAACTGTTTTGGCAATATGCATTCCGGGTAACTAGTCACTTGACAATAAAACATTAATAATATAGTAGTTTAAGAATGTTTTAAAAGGCCATCAAGACCTACTCTTGGAATCTTGAATAAAAGACTTCAGGTTTAAAATATGCAATAATTCTGCTGCCAGCATCATAAGCACAAGGACCTGAGTTCGATACCTGGTACCAAAAAAAAAAAAAAAAAAGGCAACATTTCCAGGAAAGTAAATAACTGCTGACCAGCACACTTTGTTAGCACTCACAGATTGAGACTATCAAAAATTACCCATTTAAATTACTTATCTCAATATCCCTTTCAGTGCAGGGAAGCAAGGTTACAGATTACTCATTTCTGGGTTTCTTTCTACTAGACAACCATATTTGCCAAGTTAAAGCAGAGAAATAAGAATGAATCCTCTAAAGAAGTCATCTACAGTAAAAATTACTGTGCAGCCCTGGGAAGGGGAAGCTCAGCAAGACACAAAGCACAATCCACTGACCAACAGATGAGAAAGCTACGAAAATGTACAAGCTATGTTAGTTTTGAAACTTAAAAATAAATACTGAGAGAGAGTCAGAAGCAGAAGGTTTGGTCATTTAAAAGAGACCTTCACAAATCAGTTCTGTGACAGTTTCCATTTTCTTTCACAGTTTAAGCCTCAATCAAATCAGCAGTCTCCAGGGATTCTGAAATCACTACAGATTAAAATCCTCTCTGACTTAACTGTTTAAATAATGCTGAGTATTTAATAATTCTACTTGTGAGAGACTTTTTGGACAAAAATCTTGCTGAATGCTACTGTCAGATGTTCTGCAGCTGTACCATAATGCAAGGCATCACTGTCTTTATTTTTTCTACCATCCATCTTAAAGACGAGAAAATATATTATTAGCAGCAGCTCTATTATTTAGCAAGCTTCGCTGAAAACACTGTTAAGGTAGCAACCATCATGTACAAAGGCACAGGTCTCCTTCCAGGAGATACATATGATACATATTCATAGTTTGATTCCAAGAATAGAAAATTAATAATTGTGATGGATAATTTAGAAATTGTGAATGTCTAAACTTTATACTTTTAATAATCAAACCATTCAAGCTAAAGCATTTGGACCTTCTCTACATCCACAGATCAACAGGTTTGATACTCAACAGGTTGAGTAAATTGAATCCATATATTGTATTTATGTTCTCTGTCAAAGTTGCTTCTCTACATTTCAGTGATCAAAGGAAAACAGTCATCAACCCTGTAGCCTTCAATACTATGTTCATTACATTTAATCAAGTGCCAACTCCACTGCGTCGTTTACCAGGCTTAAGAATGTTTAAATGCACAGCACTGTCTGGTAACAAATACGAGCATAGTAGTGCATTAAAATACAACCCCCAAACAAAATAACAACCCAGAAAGGAAGGCAAATGATATCACCTTCTGTGGTGTGCAAGAAAATAAACTTAAAAATGCACAGAAATGCACAACAAACATTTGGTAGGAGATTTTCTACCTGAGGCAGCATCAATCACTGTGGAAACTCCCCTTCGATCAGAGACTGGACGGGATGACCCTGGCATGCTGACTGGGTCTGAGCGGACTGGTTGGATCCTGCAATGCAATTTAATTTAAATCACATATGTTACTGGCATGAAAACTATAGCTTGCTACCACAGACTTTAAATCAGGCATGTTGGAATACCCAATCCATTAAAGAACCATTCATTCTAAAACCAGACAAAAAGGGAACTGCAGTCCCTAATTCTTGCACACAGTTAAAGCACTACATTTTCTTCACTTCAGACTCCTTCTAACTTATTTCTTAATGTTTTTCAATATATTTTTAAGTAAGGGATTGAAAAGCTGACATTAATTTGAAGAGAAAAAATAAGTGGAATAGGACAGGAAACTATAATGAAAACAATTGGAATTTGCAAGGAATATATATGAAGAGTTCTGAGACTTCAAATTAATAAATGGCATTACAGCTAGTAATTAAGTGGATAAAGGCAGCAATGTCTGATTCAAAATTTTAAGAAATTTCCTTATAATCATCAGTGCAAGTTGTTTTATATATGACAGTAAGTATAGGACAACAAAGCTGTGTTGTGGGTACAAGGATTTACTGAGGATCTCTAATAACTGAGTAACCCAATAAAACTACCAATTAGCATGTGATTCAGTTCAGACCTCAGCAAAACTGCAATTTACAACATATACACAATTTCAAGTAGCTTAAGAGCAATTAACATACAAATACCAAGGATCTCTTTCCAGCTGAATTAGAATAAATACTGTACTACGAACATAAAAATATGTGTATGATTACAATGTCTTGGCATCCAAGGCAATTTATAGAAAAAAAAACTTGTTAGAAATATATATCTCATGCATTTTGGGTGATTAATTCACACAATAAGTGTTTACTGAATATTCACTGTATATAACATTATTTGGGGAACAAGCAGAAACAAAACATGAAATACAAGGTCCATATGCAAACATATGACATAGCACATGGAAATTCATGAACTGTTGCTGAAGAAAATTAAAGTTCAGAATAAGAAGATAACATAAAATTTAAGACCTCAGAATAAAGGGGAGGATACAGTCATACAGTGCATAATTATTTATGGGTCAACAACAGACTGGTGGGCAGGTAAGATTATATTGCCTGGTAATGTAGCCATCCTAATTTGTGTGAGTATACAACATGATGCTCACACAATGACAAATTTACCAAATGACTGATTTCTTGTTAAGTATCACATGACCATCTATGTATGGTCCATATCAGATCTTATAGATCTGGAATGGGAAGTGTGTCTGTATATAGTACAACTAGTCCTCCATATCTGTAGTTTCAGATTCTGTGGATGAAACCAAAAGTGGACCAAAAATTATTATTATTATTATTATTATTATTATTATTTTTTGGTAATGGAGATCGAACTCAGGACCTTGTGCTTGCCAGGCAGGCACGGTGCCAATGAGCTAAATCCCTGGTCCTGGACCAAAAATATTTAAAAAAACACAAATCAGTATCTCTTTTGAACATGTGTAGACATTTTTCTTGTCATTATTCTCTAACCATACAACATTTTATATAGTATTTACATCATATTAGGTATTATAAGTAATCTACAGATTATTTAGAAGATGTTCCAAAGTTATACACAAATACTACACTACAATAAAAGGACTAGAGCAATCCCCTGTGAGCAGAACCACTGTAATAGGAGATGTATAGATGATGAAGAGCAAGAAGTGTCCTTTAGGCATAAGGTTAGTACAAGCACAGCCTTAAGTTCGGGACTGAGGATGAGAAATGCAGGGGACTTTAAAGGCATGATTTGGCTGAAGTATAGATTTCATACATATTACTGGTGGGGAAAAAGAATTTGATAAGAAACATGAAAGAGATTCTAGAAGTCTAAAATGCCAAGTACCAACTGCAGACAAAGATTTTTGAATGTATGTTGGTTGTGGGAAAGAAATGGGAACAAGAAGTAGGATGATGCTCTTCACCTAGTATAAGATGTCAAAAATACTGATACACAAATATTAGCCATAGCTATAGAGTACTATCCAATACTCCGCTTCAGTTTGTTTTCCTAAAGTGGTCATGCTAATCCCATCATATTGTGGCAATGATTAGTTAGCTCTGGGATGGGCAAGCCTAACCAAATGGGGCAGTAAGAAAAGGATAGCCTGGGCCAGGGATTTAGCTCAGTGGTTCTGCCCCCTGTCTTGTAAGCGCAAGGACCTGGTACCAAACAAACAAACAAAAAAAAGAATAGCTCTGGCTTCTGGAAAAAAAGTTTTTTTATTCAGAACAACAAGAAGCTAGCCTGTTAAATGTGTTCATCAAAAGTAAAGCTCCCTTCTGATTTAAACTGCTTATGTGGACTAATGTAGTTCCTACTGTTAATTTATACTGGGGTTTCAAAATAATCCAGAGTTGTAATAGGAATAAAGATTGGCCAAGAATTGATGTGCTGAAGATGGACTGGTATCAAATATATAGGGTTTTTTTCTATTCTTTTTTGGGGGGCGGGGGCGGGTACTGCAGATCAAACTTGTGTTTGCAAGGCTAGGAGGCTACCACTGAGCTAAATTTCCAGCCCTTCTATTATTCTTTTTAATGTTAGGAGAGGAATGGAAGGGAGGGGAAGGAGAAATAGAGTTTAGATGTCTTATGTACCTGTACCAACTTCCCACATGAATGTAACCATTACGTACTGCAAACTTGTATAATAGAAAATTTTACAATAAAATTCTTTGATAATTAAAAAATAAACTGGTAGAATGATGGAAACATTCTGGAATTAGATAGTAGGGGTGGATGTACAATACTGGGGATATACTAAAAACTAATATATTGTCATCCCCTCCCTCTTTTGATGCTGGGAATCAATCCAAGAGCCTCAACCATGGAGGTACACACTCAAAACCTATATGGTACACTAAAATTGGTGAGTTTTAAGTTACGTGAATTATAGTTAAAATACAACAAAATACACTGTTACCAATTTTTGAAGAGTGGAAAGAAAGGAGTGTATATTCAGCTTCTTTTACATTGCATGTTTTCATTGAACTGCACATTATATTGTATTCATTGAATTGTATATATTGTATTTCATTAAGTTTTTGTTTGTTTGTTTGTTCATTTTTGAGACAAGGTCTTACTACCTAGTTAGGCTGGCCTTGAATTCACTAGATACCCCAGGCTGGTCTTGAACTTGTGGTGGTCCTCCCTGCCTCAGTCTCCCGAATGCTGAGATTACAGGTGTGAGCTACCACATGCAGCCTCATTGAGCTTTTCTTACATTATAAATCACTGCTCTGCGTGAAGAGCTGCCATGAGGTTAAGTCACACTCAATTCCTATACAGATGATAGGCAACAAAATATGCGGCTATTCCCACTTAGGATAGGATGTAGGTAGGTATACTACTGTGCAATACATATTTTCAGTGATACTTTATGGGGCACAGGGCATTAACTACGGATCAGTTCAGACAAAAACTGAAACAAGTACCTGACAATTTAAAGGATAAGGTCAATGTTCTGCTATAGTGCCACTGTGCACAGACCTGAAGGCATGTGCATGTCCTATAGAAGAGAAACTGGAATAAAGCCATAGCTAACAATGTGCAGAATTTAAATAAATGTATTTCTAATTGGATGCTGACTGGAAAATGGTACTAAATGGGGCAATTAAAATTGATATGAATCACAGGCAAATTTCTCATAATTGTCCTATTATGGGCTTACAATCTTAACCAATATTTTAACCAAGCCTATCTGATCAAATTTTGACATATAAATTACAAAAGCAATTAAAATTAATTTATAAACATTCTGCCCAACGTAGCTGTTTGTAATATCCAATGAATAGGACAATATTTTAATCAAACATAAATAACTTAAAGTCATATAAATGAAAAAATACTGGGAGCTCTTTCATACAAGAAAAAGGGAAATCCCTGAGGAAAGTTCTGAAGAATGTTGGAAATATGGCTACACCCAAGAAGCACATTAGAAAGATTCTAGAAAAGTTTTAGAAAGATTTTAGAAAACAGACTATATCTAAGGTGAAGAGTAACGGAGAAAGCTGGAGGTCTGAGGGCAGTCACCAAGAAAAATAGTGACAGGGTTTCATGCATTTACAGGGGAAGAGAATAAATAGGTTACATAGCTGTAAAGACAATAAATGGGTCACGTACTTCAAAAGCTTTATTATTAACATTTAAGTAACTAAATGACTGTTGAAACATGAATAACTACATTGCATTACCAAATTAAAAAGGGCTGTCTGGATGTGACTCCCTGTGGATGGCTTGACTACCTAACCTAGACCACACCTTACAAATACCAACACTGAAACTGGTCTAGCACCCACAGTACTATGTCATTGTTGTCTGATTTCTTGGGGAAAAGGTGCCATTTCTAGAAAGTTGAAAATAATATGTTGGACAAAAAAAGCAAAAATATGAGGAATAAGAAAAACACAAAACAAACTAAAACTGTATCCCAAAATGGACACTAAATAAGAACTTAAAACAAGTTCCTTTTTAGGAACAATTATTTAAGAAGATACACTGTTGGGGAGAGATGTAAAAAGAGAGATAAGTTAGAAGCATACTGTAAGACATATAGTTTCTAGGGTGCCAACAGTGGGACTAGGTTAGGTTTTGAATATATTTTGGAATTGAATTATCCTAACTTGAAGAATTAGATGTGGCAGATAAAGCAGATGTCAAGAAAAACCCCTAGATTCCAGCTTGAGGGTCAGGTGGTTTGAGGAATCAATTAAAGTGATGAGAAAGGACAGAGGAACAATAGGACTATAGTGTGAGAGAAGAGTTACAATTCAGACATGATAGGTACTGGATGATTTAGACACCATTGAGAAGAAAAATAAAATAAGCAACTGGCTATATTCAAGATATGGCTCCCAGAATCCAGTCAAGTAACTGGCAAGTCTTCAACAAATAAAAAAGATCAACAAACAAACAAAACAGGCCTTGCAACAACTTTGGTTTTATTATGTAATTTTCTTGTTGTTGCTGACAAAGGGATAGATAAAAACATATTTCCAAAATGTGATTGGAATATATATTTGCCTATTACTTTAGAGACATGAAAGAAGGTCGGATGGCTGGTTTATATTCATATGTAGACACTTGGGTGGGGGGTGCTGGGGATCAAACTCGGGGCTTTGGGCATATTAGGCAAGTGTTATACCATGGAGCTACATACCCAGTCCTAGAATATTTTTTTAAGGGAAGACAAGGAAAAGTAGATTATACTACATTAGACTGAGCCCTTCATTATTGCCTGCAAATTAACTTGTTGGTGTATCAAATTAAATGGCTAAGCAAACATGAACCTGCAAAAGTGAAAAAAAAAATCTTAATTGTATTATGATTCTGGCAAGTAAATATCAGAGAATATATATTATGAAAATATTATAAATGACAAATTATAAATGAATATGTAATAACACTTTCTCATACAAACTTTTTAAAAAATAATTTAAGAGAAAGAAGAAGCAAGATTACACGAAAGTCACAGATGAGATTTAACTGTAAGGTGATGTTAACTTCAAAAAGATAAGGAAAAGAAGACATAATAAATTTGAAGCATGTAGCACAAACTGGGATGGCTTTCAAAACGGCATTAGATTTAGAGCAGATGCCTATAATCACAGCTCTCTGGGAGGCTGAGGCAGGGGATTGAAAGTTCGAGCCCACACTGGGCTAAAGTTTAGAGACAATGAATTACACACAGTACACGTAGTTGGTAACATGATATTGTGTCAAAGGGTGAAATGTAAATATTATATGGGAAGTTCATTTCAAATGAATATATCAATCCAATCGTGTTATTCAAATAACTCTTCAGTTCATATTTCCTACCTGAGACTGTTGAGATCAAGATCATCTGTATCAAAATCCAAAAGAGGCTGTGGAGTATCACTGGGACCATGAGACTGCAACACAGATGAACTGGATGATATGACTGTGGTTTGGCCTGAAGGGTGGATGATTTTGAACTGAAACTGTGGACCCATCCACAGACGTCTGTGGGGTCCAGTGTGTGTTACAATTTCGACCTGGAAAAGTTAGAATCATGATTTAAATGTACTATGACTTTCTTAACCTTTCATAATCCCCCATCCCATCTTTTAGCATGCATGTTCTCCATGAAGTATATACTAATAAAATGTGAGAAAGTCAAAGTATCCACAATTAAAAGATGTTCATAATCACAGACTACAATCACTGTATCACTCTCATATAAATATACATACATACACATGCACATTAATATACAACACCAAAATCAAGTGAGTAAAAGGACCGGCTGCCTGCCTCATACAACTAGCATCTGTTCTCTAAGTACCTTTTTCATTTATCCAAGACAGTACTTACTATATTGTGAGCATGTACTTAACACTATACCTATTAATCCCCACAGATTAAAAGTAATTCTTTCACTGAGGATCAAGCTCATGAAAAACCTCAATTTGTTCTTGAACTATCCAAGGGAAGAAAAGGTCTGAAGTAATTTTTAACACCGAAAGCCAGTTTCCTTCACAATACAGTATTATAATAATTATATTGTATTCAATATCTCCAAAAATCTACTTTTAAACGAAGAAACTATTATTTTTCCTCAAAGTAGATTGTTTTGTTCTCAATATTTTCACAATGGGTGCAAACTTTGACACAGAATTTTATGTCTAGCAAAGCAGCAATACAAAATTGCTTTATAAATTTTATGCTTGATGGAAGGGGCTGGAAATGTTTCCAATATTATATTAAACACTATATTTTTTAAAAAGGACATAGTAGAGGAATATTGGGTGAAATCTGAAAATGGACACATTTCATGATTTTACAAATAAGCAATTTAAATAGGAGAAGAAATATATAAGCCTTTGGTGGAAAACTACTGTATTTCTTACTGTCCTTGCTGTATCTGTATCTGTGCACTTTCTGGAATTGACTTCCCATGTGCCTCAAGTCTTTGCTCTGATTCTTTTATATTTAATCACATTTCTCTGATGGCAGCAATTAATTCTTAACAAAACATAACTGAAACGGTTCACAGAGTGTAGCTCTGTGTTTGAGTCTGAAAGGGCAAAAGCATCACGGTCTTGGAACAATATTCACATTCCCACTAATCACAGGGAGAAAAACACTAAGATTGAGGACAGTGATTTCTGATTCAAGTAGTTGTATTCAGCAATGTAAATTAGGCCACAGATAAAGCGTTCTGTGTATTTTAAGCTCAAAACCATCAGTGTCACAGAGCCGAGAGGTAAACAGATGCCTGTGCAATTTCACTGAGGTGATGGCCAGATGTTCCTATATTCCTCTCCTGTTGTGTGCAGGACAAACATATTGTATATACTTTCACACTGACAGCACATATTACCTCTCCTTCTAATTGAAAAGCTGAAGTGAAGGACAGTAGATTCTTTGCCAGGAAAATTTTGGGTAAAATTTTAATTTTGGAAAAAGCACAAAAAAGGATGAGTCTCCATCTGACAGGATCTGAAGCTTCATTCAAGGAGCTTCCCATGAATATTTGTGGTGTGATAAAATAAAAACATGCTAGAAACTCTTTTCATTCTCCAATTTCCAGATCCACTTCAGTTTTTCAGGCTAGCCTCCCTAAGAAGACAATGAAACTACAAAGGGTCTCCACTTTTTCCTAGGCACCTGTCTGAGGAAAAGCTGCCAGATTGGTAATCTGAGACAGGTCATTAACTTCACCAAATGATGTCAGACTTGAGGCAGACATAACAGTATTTGTAATGAAGTCATTTTTAATCTCACCATTTTGAAATCTGCCCAAATATCTTTTATTTCAAAGCTCTTAGATGAAGACAGATTAACCTGACAAGGTGAGGAACAGTCAGTTAAAGCTGTTGTTACAGGACTGGTTTAGAGACCACTCACTGGAAGCAGCATTCTGTGCACTTAGGAAACTCAGTCATGCACTATCAGAACTTGTGCTCAGTGCAATGTTGAACTTCTATAATGAAAGTATGAGCCAGCCCATCCTCAGAAAATGTTAGTTCCAAAAGGCAAATCCCAATATTGCTGAATGGCTCCAACTTTTTTTGTTGTTTTTTGGTACAGGGGATCGAACTCGGGACCTTGAGCCTACAAGGCAGGCAGTGGAACAACTGAGCTAAATCCCCGGCCAGCTCCAATGTTTTAGCAAGGAAAAATCTTACTTTAAAACTGATGAAAATATATTCTAAAAAGAGTCTGCTGTCTAAAATCCAACATCTCAAGGACTTTAAATGGGTTGTTTCAAAGAGATGCACATTTTATGCCCACTATATTAAAGCTAATAAGATATATATGAATAAAACATATTTACATAATATATGTATGTGTAATATACATGTGTATACTTGCAACAATATTTCTGAGAAAGTCTTAATATAGAAAGATAATTGATTAATCTTGATGATTCAACCAAAAGTTATCAGTTCTCCCCCATTTTCCTCTAAGAAAAAGAATAAAAACTGATATAGGGACTGTGTTTTCTTTTACATTAATATCCCAAATACATTAGAATATTACCTGTGAAAGCCACTCTTCATCTTCCTGTCCACTATGGTCAGAGCCTAAGCTGTCATAGGACCCATGTCGAGTAATGGGCCCAGGACTTCCAGGGGGTACCACTACAGGAGAAATAAAATGGATTTAAACCACTTTAATTCATGCAATAGACAAATGTATGTGAACACCTCAAATACTGTGCTAATTTATAAGATAAAATATGACACTAAAGAACAGAGGCAATTCACACGATTAATGAACAAATATAACTAAAGTCCTCATGCACGTAAGAAAAGTTTCCAACAGCATACTTCAAACACTATCTGCAAGACTAGCCAGGCATGGTGGTGCATTCCTATAGTCACAGATACTTGGGAAGCTACAATTACCAGCAACACTTGAGTCTAGGAGCTGGAGAACATCCTGGACAAAGTAGCAAGACTCTATCTCAAAAACAGACAAACCCTAGAGGAATTTAGTAAAGGCATCTTACCACTATAAAATAAAAAATTGCATGTTAACACCAAAAGAACATGAAGAAGCAGTTGACAAATCTATTCACTGAGGAGATTAAAAGACCATTCAAGAGTTTCATGTGAATGATAGGCATAAAATGATATTTAACTAAAAGACACTTTCAGTTGCTAAAAAATTTTCATTTGTCCAAATAAATATGTCACTTTCTTGGATATTTCAACAGTGTCCCTGATCTTAAGTGGTATTATACAAACATCCTGCTTTCTTATATAGAGAGGACCTTTGCTTAGTGAAAGTAATAAAATGATTAGTCAAATGTTATCTCATCAAAATCTTAGCATCCTCTTTGGAAGGTATACACCATCTATCATCTATCTAACTATCCTTACCTACTTACCTATCTCTAAGAAATATTTTATTTTTTAGAGTAGTCTTAGGTTCACAACATAAGAAAGTACATAGATTCCCTATATACTCCTATTTCCCATTTTCATACTCACAAGAAATCAAGAATTAAGAGTAATGGAGGAACAGAGAAAAGGAAAAGTGGCAGGTGAAAGGGAATAGGAAACAAAAATAAATAAGTGAAATAGAAAAGAATGAGAAAAAGAAAACAATATCATTTCTACAGTGGTGAGATATTTGTATATATGTCTACATTCACATTCCTAAAATGAAAGATGATGTGGAACATTTAAAAAAATAATAATACACATTCCCAGAAAGAGCTAGCTACACACTTCCATGAACAGTAGAGGAGAATGTCAATCTTAATGCACCCTTGCCAGAACAAGGTATATAGAAGAACTACATCTTAATGAAATAGATACAAATGAAATGGACAAAAAATTTAAATTTTAAAAGACATATGTTCACAAAAAGATCACCTTAACATGCTACAGGAAGAGAAATGGGACCTAACTGAGGCAATTACTTGACAGAAATGTATACACACAGTATAGTGTCGGAGTGTAAGATTTGCAGTGATTAAAACTGTTACCAGTAAGTTCCTCAATTGGCACAAAACACAAGTGAACACAAAAGCATACACCTAAATTCTTGTGATGGTGAGTGCTTTCATAAAGAAAAGAATACCATAATAATTATCAATTACTATTTAAGCATTCTTTTGGAAATAATGTTGTTAACTGATGTTTTCAAAAAGCAGAGTGGTCTACAAAGTATTCATCACCCGTATAATAAATATATCAGATATCAAATTCTTAATACCAACAGATGAGGATCCTTCAAATTCCCACCTTTAATCAAAAAGTTGCATATGGACCAAAACCTAGAAGTTAGGGTATGCTTTGGAAAGTAGACAAAGGCAGAGATGATTTTAAAGAACTGAGGGAGTAAGTTAAGAAGATATCTGAGGCCAAGTCTTATTAAGGGAAGATTAAGTACAAGGACTTTGAGATGAAGTAAAAAGAGAATGTTTTAGTAAGAGCCTGGAGGCCACCGTAGCTGGGTGGGGTAGGCCAGGTAGTGAGAAGATGAAAGGGAAGGAAGAAGGATCAGCAGCCTTTAAAGGACTTTTTGGGGGGGATGGGGGTGTTATAAAGCTACAGCAACATGGCACTGAAAAGCTTTAAGTCGGTATGAGAAACAATGCCCTTGTGTACGTAACTATCACCTAATGTGAATGTCTCCAAGTGTGTATGTTGTATGCTGCAATATCCTAAGCCTAGTCTAGTACTTGTCATAGAATAAGCACCTAATAAGTAGTAACTGGATGGATGGAGTCTTGCATTTTGAATTAGGTAATGATACCAGAATGGAAGGATGCTTATTGATCTATCATCAAAATGTGTATAATAGGATGTTTGGAAATAGCTTCAAAATAACTCAAGGGCATAGAATGGGTTGGAGAGCACAATTACAGACAGAGCAAGACTAGTCATGAGTTGATCTTTGTTGAAATTGGCTCATAGGTAAATAGAGGTTTATTACACTATTGTTGTATGGTTTTGTGTATGTTTGGAATTTCCCACAATGAAAGGGGAGGAGGAAAAGGAGGGGTAAGGAAAAGAATACTTTCTGTCTTCATCTGCTTTCCAAAGGAAGTAGTAAATATACCAAAATATACATCTAAGAAACAGTACCATAAATCTGAACCTCATACTCCTAGAGATTGTAAGAAGGGATTCCATGCCTTCTATTCACGAGTTTTCTAATTAAGAATGCTTTGAAGCCATCAGAAGACGGATGTTATAAAAACATCCTGGAGGTAAAATACTTTTCAACACTAAAATTTCCCCCAATCCAGGTAGAAAGAACACTCTTTGCTCACCACCTTGAAAAAATAAGTGAAAACTTCGAATCTGGGATTTAAAAAAAAAAAAAACCCAGCAAAAGAAAAGTAGAATAGCAGAGCTTGCATGCTCGCTAACTACCCAATTAGTAACAGTGGCACAGTCAAAAGTAGAGAAGAGAGGGTCCCCAGGGAGGGGTAGGGAACAACTGCTGTAAAAATGACAGTCTCAGCCTTGAGCAGGGTTCTGGGAAGCGCCAAGTGATACCTCGTAGTAGGTGGTTTGGACATAGTGGGTCTGTACTGCCCAGTCTGTGACAACACAGGTGAGAAGAATGTGTACAAGAGTAACAAAGAGATAGTCCAAAGAAGTGACAGGATTTAAAGTAGGGACAAGAACAAATGCTGCAGAGACCTACTTGACCCTATCACCAATAATCTGAGTGGGAATCGGGTTGTCTCTGTGGTGGCAATGATAAAATGTCCCCAACTCTTTATGTCATCGTTGTATATTCTACTAAGAAACTTTACAAGGGGTTACAGTTGTCAGAGATTAATTCTCCCATACTTTTATTTATTTTTTGGTACCGGGGATCGAACTCAGGTCCTTGTGCTTGCACAGCAGGTGGCAAAACCACTGAGCTAAATCCCCAGCCCTCTCCCATACTTTTAATAAAGTAGTTATAAAAGTGAACATGTCTAAGAATCTATTTAAAGAAAAATAAAGTTCTATATCTTGCAAACCCAAATACAATGAACCACGATACATATCAGCTACCTAAGGAAAAATATTCAGTATTTTTATGAACATCTATCAACTATATTTAGATAATTAAATGTTTACAATAAAAGGATATGGAGTTTTGGGATATAAATTTCGCCATGTTCTATTCCTGCCTTTAGTAATTTAAAACACCACAGACCCACCTAGTTAGAAAAAATATACTATTTGTTTTTGAATATAACTTCAAAAATTACTGCTGAGTGTAGTGGTGCACACTTATAACCCCAGAACTCTGTGAGGCTGAGGCAGGAGAGTCACAAGTTTAAGCCCAGCCTGAACAACTTAGTGACTTAGCATGATGCTATCTCAAACTATAAAGGGGTGGTGATGTAGCTCAGGGGGGAGCCCCTGGGTTCAATCTCCATTATGAGGGGTTTTAAGAAACAAACAAAACAAAAAACCTCTCTTCAAACAGACATTTGATAAGTATAGATCAACAAGCAGGGGCAGGAGGAGTAGATCAGTATGAGGTCACTATGAACCAGACTGTTTATACTGTGCTCTCAGGAAAGCAGATGATGCTTACAGCGAATAAATAAGAGCTTTAAAAAAACCACCAAGTGTATTCTCCTGTCTTACAGTGATATATGGGTGTAGGTGTGTGTTTGTGTTTCCACGTATATATTTTCATATGTGTTTATGTGTAAAGAAAACAAAAACAAATCTACTTCAGGACCGACCTTTGCAAATTATTCCTGTTAATACAATATGAAAATACTTCCAAAATCAGTAGAGAAATATAAAGGACATTTTGAAAAAAATTAAATGATCTTCATAGTGATATTCCTACATCTGAATTCCATGTAACAAAATTTCTAAATAGTTAATCCATAATATAACTTTGCAAATGTATTAAAAATTTGGGGGGGGGGGGGCGAGACCGAGGGCGGCGCAGCCGAAGCGCTGGTGGAGAAGCGCGCGGCCGAGAGCCTGGAAGGAGGGAAAGGAGGAAGAGGGGGGCAGGCAGGCTGGCGGGCGCGGAGGTCGGGGACTGAAGCAGCAGAGGCAGGCGAGAACCCGGCCGCCGCTCCGCGCTGTTGCTGCGCGGGCTTCTGGAGGGGCGGCCGCTCAGCCGTCTGAGGGGAAGCGGCACCGGCGGCGCTGGCGCTGTTGCCTGGGGGCGGGGGACCGGAGCGGCGAGAAGAGGGTCGCTGCAGAGCGTCTTCCCCGCCGCGCTCTCCGGCCCAGTGAGCTCCTCCCGGGGTCTCCCTGGCCTCAGGGGCCCCGCTCCCCGCCCCGCGCGGTATGTCTTGATTCCGAGCGGCGGGTTTCATGGGGCTCCTTAGGATTATGATGCCGCCCAAGTTGCAGCTGCTGGCGGTGGTGGCTTTCGCGGTGGCGATGCTCTTGCTGCTGAACCAGGTCCAGAAGCTGGAGAAGTCCCTGTCGAAGCTGGAGCAAAAACTGGCATTAGGAAACGAAATTGAGGTCGGCGTCAGAGTCGGCGTCAGCGTTGGCGTCCGGGTCCCCATCCCCGTCCCAGCCTGCTCTCCCGAGTCCGCGGCGGCTGTGCGTGACCGGATCTCCTGCGCCTTCAGGCCGTCCACGACAACCAGATCCTCATCGTCATTGGCGAGGCCGGGTCCGGGAAGACCACACAGATCACCCAGTACCTGGCCGAGGCTGGCTACACATCCCGGGGCAAGATCGGCTGCACCCAGCCCCGGCGCTTGGCCACCATGTCCGTGGCCAAGCGGGTGTCTGGGGAGTTCGGCTGCTGCCTGGGGCAGGAGGTGGGCTACACCATCCGTTTCGAGGACTGTACCAGCCCCAAGACCATCATCAAGTACATGATGGATGGCATGCTGCTGCGCGAGTGCCTGATCGACCCCGACCTGACACAGTGTACCATCATCATGCTGGACGAGGTGCACGAACGGACGATCCACACCGACGTGCTCTTCCGGCTGCTGAAGAAGGTGATATCCTGGTCTTCCTGACCGGGCAGGAAGAGATCGACATGGCCTGCGAGATCCTGTATGAGAGGATGAAGTCGATGGGCCCCAACATCCCCGAGCTGATCATCCTGCCTGTGTACTCCGCCCTGCCCAGCGAGACGCAGACCCGCATCTTCGACCCGGCCCCGCCGGGCATCTGGAAGGTCGTGATTGTCACCAACATCACGGAGACCTCGCTGACCATTGACGGCATCTACTACGTGGCGGACCCCGGCTTCATGAAGCAGAAGGTCTACAACTCCAAGACGGGCATCGACCAGCTGGTGGTGACGCCTATCTCCCAGGGCCGATGGCATCGGTTATGAAGAGGAAGGTGGCCCAGAAGCTTGCTGCTCAGAAGGCTTTGACAGGCGCGTTCCCAAAAGTGTGCATCATGGCTCTGGGGTGGAACTCAGGACCTTGTGCTTGTGAGGCAGGTGCAGCACAACTGAGCTACATGGCCAGCCTTGCAGTGCTTTCTCTGAAGCTTTGCTTATTGTATCCCAGGGCGTTGTGGTTCTTGGAGAATAAAAATTGCCCCTGCCTTCTGATCTGAAGTATCTACTGGTCCCATGGTCTCCGTCCTGGGTTCGAATTCCCTTTGAAACCGTGAAGTCATCACAGTGGGGATGTCTATGAAGCCCGAATCTGATGGAGAGGAGTGAGTTCTGAAACATGGAACCCTTACGGAGTTCAGAGCAAATGGCAACACTGTGGAAGAACTCCCCTTCAGATGTGCTCTCCTGCCTCCACCCCACCTGGTCTTGATTTTGCTTGGAAGCAGCGCAGCCAAGGGGAGGAAGACTCACTCTGGGTTTCAGGTGGAGGGGGAAGAGCTCCAGTTGCCAGGGCTGGACCACTACTTCTGATAGAGCAGTGCTAAACAGTAAGACAGGCCCTGGCCTTGCCTCCATTTTTTTC
>NW_004624871.1:2743720-2757169 GCF_000247695.1 Heterocephalus glaber
AAAAGAAAAATTATTTGCATTTATCACTGATTTAAAGCAATGAAAAAAGAATTGCCAATGCATATGAAGTTAAAAGACTAAGCACACACAGGTTATAAGCATCCTCTTTATATAAACTAACATAAAGCATAATGCTAAACATTGAGTGGTGTTTATTTACAAAACCAATTAAGGAAAAATCCATTTGGTACTATTAATGCTTTTGTTCTATTCTAGTTAAAAATCATCTTAGCTGTGGCTCCGGAAGGGTTGGGAGACACAACTAATCAACTACATTTAGCATTTTTGGACTAGAGATGTTTCAAAGGCATCCCACCCCTGCAATTACTTGCAATATTATTGATATTAGGAAAATCTGCTTCCCAAACAAGATTTAAAAAGCTGACCCAAATGGTACCTGGTTTTTATTTGTGACAGAGCACCCTAGCTGTCTACTTTAAGCTTATGTTGAAAACCTAAAATATGTTCATAGGTTGCATAAAAGATTAACTTCATTTATAAATTATAATTTCAAATTCATACTTGTCTTTATAAATGAAGAATCAAAGATGGACACAAGCACTCTTCTGTGGAGAGTAAACAGGACGACAGTGGCAACCGAGTTTTATTTTGTTTTGCTTTTCCATGCTCTCTACCATATCCCCACCCTTACTCTGCAAACAATAAAACTGCTACCATGCTAAAATCTTTAGTGGAGACCAGAGAGGTAAATAATGTTATGCCAACATTTTTTAGGCAATTAGGTTATTTACGGGAACAACACTACTTTTTCTAGTAACAGTGAAATTTGCGAGTTAAATGACATCATGCAGGCTCAGAGTTCACCCAAAGGCCAACAGTGATAAACTTTCATCCAAGGACAAACCTCAATATATTTTTGGTTCTTATTAAAAACAGCATTTATATAGCAACTATATAATAAGAGAGGGCTCTTTACCAAACTCTGTTTCTGATCAGAAAGCACTCAGGATGTAAGGAGGAAATTCTGCTGGTGAATGTAGTTTCTTAGTGCAGAAACCAAATTTGCTTTTTAAAAAGAAAGACTAAAAACAAATAATCCAAAAGCAAAATGATCAAAGCAGTTGCCAGTGAATAAGCAAATCACAAAAGAGGAAATACAGCAACCAACAAGTATATTCAAACATGAATAATCATGGATTTATAAATTTGAACAAGTTTTCATTCCATACCTAAGTGGCAAAAATTAAATGTTAGTGACAAAAAAAGGGAGACTTTTGAGTTAAAAATACACATAAGTCCCCTATTAAATTCATATTCTGGTTACAAACACTATAATTTAAATGTTAAGGAATTCACTGAATTTCACATAGAGTAGTTATGCATCATTGATCTGGTTCTTAGCAGCCATTCCTAACAGCAGTGCAACAACTAAAGTGTTACAATACATAAGGAACAAGCTTTCCCTACGTTATATATTAAATGGATCAATGATCTTCCTTGCACCCTGAACCTGTGGTACCACAGATGTTCTCTAATTAATTATTAAAGTTTTCTAACAGTCAGTCATTGTACATCTCTGGTTTCACATTCCTCTTATTCCACATTCTCAGAAGAAAAGTCATGGTCAATATATAATTAGAAAAATGGCATATCTTCATTGTCTATGAGATAACAGATTTCCCTAAATAACTGACAACTCTGGATACATCTTATTCCCCTCCCCAGTCACCTTTGCTGAATTCCCAAAGTATTACAACATTCCCACAGGAGACATAAACTGAGGAGCTTTCACTTATTATTCCTACTATCCAAAAGGTCATCTGACATTTAATATCTAGACAAGTTATACCTGATGAGGCTCACAATTTAGTTTTATTCTCAGCATGACCACACATATCTCATAAAATGAAGAAAAGAATATAGTACAGCAGAGAAATGAAAATAAACAAATCAAACTGAAATTAATGGCATGAAAGAAAAGCTGACCTTGCTGCATATTCAGTCACACCCCCACTGTATTAAGTTTAGTGATGTTCTTAAAAAGAGAAAGTGCTACTTCTCATGTGCTTATGCAACTCTCTCCATATATATCCACTTGTTACTTGTGTACTTACACAAATATCAAATAGAAGGCCAGCTTTATCTCAACTGCTCAAACATATGGCAGAGAGTGTTTCTGTTGAAGGGAATGACTGCTTGCTGGAAGCAAGAAGCTTTCAAGTCTAAACTTTGCATAGTATCATGAACTATACTTCAATAGTAGCGGTGGTATTCTCACAGCAAGTTAAGCAAACCTGCATGTTAAATGCTCCAATTCAAATTCAAAGAATGCTCTAAAACATAGTGTCCTTTATAAAAGACAAAGATAAGCAGCGGGCAAGCATAGAGAAACTTTTGTGAATGTTAGAAAGGAAAAGAATCAGTTTTTGGTCATTAATCTATGTTGAGTCATCAAGGTCTGTTACAATAAACCTTGACCAAAACAAATAAACAAGTAAAAATAAATGGTAGGGTGTTGTCTGCAATGTAGAAATCATCTTTTAAAGAGTTAATGAAGCTTCATCCATACTTCACTTATATCATCTATACCATACGAGAAAGTCCAAATCATTCATTACACAGCAGGAAAAACTACAGATTTTCTCTTGCCTAAGCAAAAGAAGAAAAACTATCTTGCCATGGAGAGATAACAGTTTTAAGATATGGAAGACACCAATATTTTCAACCTTTACACAGGACCATGTACATAGGGACTCTTTCCAAACACTAAGGATCCATCATGGTTCTTGAACTTAAAATAAAACAAAATTCACAAAACCAAAAGGACTGGTTTCGAATGAAACCAGAACACTTATAACAAGCATGGTAAGCTTCTATCTTTCCAAAAAATAAGAGAACATTTTCCAAGGTTTAATCTTTCTCTCCTGCCCTACAGTGACAAACTACTGAAAAGAATTAGCTTTACAAATGGTTGCTACTGCCTCATCTATGTACTATATTTATGTATTACTATATTTATGCGGTTCTTAAAAGATCATTATAAAAAGATTCCTGCTGAAGTAGGTGGTTTTCTTGTAACACACTGTCATCCCACACACTGAAAAAAGGTTTTAAGAAAGTAGAAGGAATAAGAAGGGTAGAGTTTTATGAATTATTGAGGTTAGGTAACATAACTATTACCAATTACATAATAACTATACAATTTACTGTTTTTGTGTATGTTCAAACATAAGAATTTTCTAAAAACAGTTTTATAAATATTTGAAAAAACTAAACAATTATTTCATGATCTGCAGACTGACACAGTCATCTTGAATATTTTTTGGCTAGGATATGAGATGTGAAGTGTTTAGGGCTACTTTGTGATCCTAAACTGAAGTAAATTATACTAATATTTGTCTAAAATAATGTTTCCTTCATACAAGTATTATGTGCCATCCAAATTAATACTATTAATTTCATTTTTATGTGGCATTTGATTTCTATTCTTTGCAATAAATTGAGATGGTCCTTCTTTTTCTACCCTTCTCAATTTTGTCCCTCTCTCCTTTCTTCTATTTCATTTTCACATTTTCTCACTCATTCATGTCTTCCTTTCTTCGTGCCTTTAAAAAATGTTTTTAAAAATTAACTGTTAATATAAAATGGATATGTTAATCATAAACTTCAAAGTGTATGAAGTAAAAAGTGAAAGTCATTTTCCTACTCCTTACTCAATGAAATAGTGTTTGCAGTAAGAATCTCATGAAATTCTTCTGGGACTGCAGATGTTTTAATGTTAAGAAACATACATTTTTAGGAATAAGTTTCAGAGTCTTAAGACAACTAAATGTTGAAGCAAAACAAAAACACTTGTACATAGTAGCCTTTCAGGATAAACTGGATACAAGAAAAATCTTACTCCTTATAAAATTACTAGGAGAACAAAGACATTCAAAGCCAAAGGGTCTAAAAGAAAATTTTAATTGACAATGACAAATAAAAACTGCTATGTAAAATTTCTTTTCAATAGTTTTTTAGCCGGGAATGGTGACATACACCTCTAATCCCAGCACTTGGGAGGCTAAGGCAGAAGGATCACTCGGAGTTCAAGGCCAGCCTGGGCTACACCGTGAGTTCAAGGACAGCCTGAACTACACAGTGAGATCCTGTCTCAAAAAAAAAAAAAATTGGTTTGTAAGTGCACAGAAAAGTATAGGGCCATTCTTATGCACATGACCTATTACGATCAGAAGATATGTGATCTAATGTACATTCTTTCTTTTCTCTGTTGTAGGTTCAAAGATCTTTGGCTGAGCTACCTGATAGAAAGATTTTTCAAAGGGAGACAAGCATTTATAAGCATTTACAAGCAACAGCTATCTTTAGCCAGTTTTTCTTTTCCAGCCAAGCTATTAGATGAAGCTTGTTGGATTAATAATCTCATTTACTCTAACAATGACCCTATAAGAGGGGTGTTATTGATTCTCATTTTAAATATCAGAGAGAAAAGTTCAGAGAGCTTAAGTTATTTGCCCAGAGTCACCTAGTTAGCAACTAATACAGAATTCAAATTCATGACTGAAGACTCCACAGAAAATATTCTTAACTTTAAGTAAAATTGGCTCAATTCATCACTTCATTGACTACTAAATATAATCTTCTCGCATTTTAGTATACACATATATATCCTGACCGAGAGACTACATAAAGTAATCAAACAATGGTGAAAAATCACATTGACCAGAAGCACATCACAAGAAAGATATAGCCATTCAAGGAAATTTCACTTGTACCAAAAGCAATGAACAAAGTATTTTGGCCTACTACTACTTTACATCCTCTATAACAGCCAAGTACAATTAAATTATTTCCTTTTAGAAAATATTGCTTTGTGGAATTCACAGTTACAGGTATATATGGCATAACCACTAAGAAGACAGCAGAGCACCCAAAAGAAGAGGACAGTAGCCCCTCAAAATTCCCTATAAAATCTCAGGTCAGATGCCAGAATTCATACTACATGGGGTGCTTATGGAGACTCTTGATGTGGTCATAATATACCAAGAAAGCAAAATGCAAGAAGCTGATAGGATAAAGCCAAAGAAGGAAAAATACTGTTTCTCATCTTTGCACCACGTTCCACAAAAATCACATGGTCAAAAGTCTCCCATCATATGAGAACAAGGAGAATAGATTCAAATTGTAAAGCAACAATCTATGTCATTCACCACCTCCTTACGCCTTGATCATTGGGTTGGTTACCTTCAGTAAGGAAGATAATGAAAAAAAAAACATTTTTGAGAGAGAGACAGACAGATTGACACTGACTCAGTAATGATGAAAGCATATACACCATCAAAGCAAAACTAAACCATTTGACAAACGAAACAGACTGAATTCAAGAAAAAACAATATATTCAATATGTAGCCTTGAGGTAGGGATTTAGCTCAGTGGTTCCAATGCCTGCCTTGTAAGCACAAGGTCCTGAGTTCGATCCCAGGTACCAAAAAAAAACTATAGGAAAGCCAAGGTGACACGCGCATGAACTTTATTCAGTTTTGGGGATGAAACACAGGGCCTCCCACATGTTTTCACACACTCTACCATAGTGCTATACTGGCAGCCCCAAAGCTTTAATTTGAAGGAAGAAAGAATTTCTCCTAGGTATCTCTAAAAGAAAAAGTACAAATAATATTACTTTAAAATGTTTATGGAGCATACTTTTCTGCAAAGAATAGCAGTTTCTTTTATTTCCACTATAGCATTATAATCAGGAATTACTAGAAAAACTATGAAAAATCCTTAAAAAATACAAAGGAATAAGAGAAAAAAGACAATGACCATGAATTCTAAGGTGCTTATTTCCTTGAACATGCCTTGATTCTGAATTTTCATAAATTTCAGGACAAATTATGAGATTCCAGGACAGGAAACACCCAAAATCTGAAAGATGAAAGAACTTTTAATCCCTTGTTTATAAAGACAAGGAAATAGAGGTGTAGAAATTAAAGACTCATTCAAGGAAACTATTCCTGTCTAGATATCCTGTTTCCTAAGTAAAGGCCCTGCCATATACCTATATACGACTGTCTATCTACCTACCTACCTACTTACCTATATAGAGAGATATCACGGGGCAGTCATAGATTTCTAAAGGTATTTGAGAAATAATACAAATATGCAAATACAAGCTAGAGAAATAAACATACAAATGACAACTGAGCAGAAGAGCTGAACTGAAGTTTCACTAGATATTGTGTGGATTTAAAAAACTACTACATAGTCAGAAAAGCTTCAAACAGTTTTTATATAGCAAAACAATTTTAAATTATTTAAAGGAGAATAACTAAGAGCAGCTGTTCTATTAAGGGCACAAAGGTGTAGGTACACATATGAGCAACACTATTATGAAGAAGAGATTTTGCTTTAGCAAAATCCATATTTATATGATTACATTTCCTATAGTTGAGAGTAGCTATAATTAATGGATTTTCCTCCTTCTCTTAATGCAGCCATTTGTCAATTCAAATACAGAATGCCCAATCAATTTTGATGTACTTAGTAAGCAATTTGTCAAACAGTGCTATAATCCAGTTAATATATTAATTCTTGTCATGGAGAGAGTACTAACAACTATAGTATTGGGTTTTCCATAACTGGTGTGAGTCAAATATACGCTTTGACTCAGTGGTCACAGTTGTGGAGATAACACCTTTGTGTCCCACATCTGAGAGGATGCAGTACTTCATCATGTAAGAGGAAAACTACTTTGCTGTAATGGAAAAGGTAGCTGCAAATTTACTGTAATGATCTGTGTATACTAAAATCCTGTGTCTCAGATAGTTTTAATAAAATAAGCATGATGGTATAGGCGACAATAAACACAGAATGAATAAGTAAGCTACTAAGAGGAAGACCACGTTTAATAACATACAGTATACATTTGAAATTTTTTAAAAACACATTTTGTTTGGGGCAGTACTGGGGATTGAACCCAGAGCTTTCACACTGAGCCATGTCCTCATTCCTTTTTTTATTTTTTTATTTTTTTATTTTTGAGACAAAGTCTCATTGCATTGTAAAGTTGCTTACACTGGGCTCAAACTTGCAATCCTCCTGCCTTCGCCCCTCAGAGTGCTGGGATTACAGGTGTGGGCCACCAACACGAGGCTAAAAAATAATTCATAAAATAAATCTTACACTGCATCGAAGAATTTTAATACTTGAGTTAAAATAACATGTAAGTTAAAATTTTAATTTATACTCTCAAAATTTTTTCCTTTGGCTTACAAGGTTCTCCTTTAGCAGACACCATCTAAAGCTCTGAGTATGATAGTGTTCTTACTATTTATACTTATATTTCATCCCTTAATCATTATTTGTCTCCATCTTTTCCCATGCCTACCTATACATTGCAAGTTGGAAACAGGACCACATGCAGAACTTTTTTGCAAACAGTCCAAATTTATACCACGAATCTGGACTCTAGTGTCAAAGGAACAGTCAAATCCCTTTCCAAACTCCTCAGTGGTAAACTTGGTTACTAGAAGTTGGGGCAGAATAGAGGCCCAGAAGACAAGACTTTAACATGTCACAAATAACCTTGAAAGCTTCCCTGAGTATATTTAACAACCACTTTCCAAAGATAATGAGGTCTCTCCATTCACTATACCATATTTAAGATTTTCTATAGTTTTCTATTAGGAAACCCAAAATCAGAGTTGGAGACAATCCATTTCTGGAAAACAAGACTGAAAATCATCATGGCAAATTTTGTTGAATTAGAACAATGAGAAAGAATGAAGAGAAATGGAATATTACATTCATTTTCCAGACATGAATCTCCCACTGGCCCATTTATGAACCATGTAAGAGCATGGAAAAAATAATTTGCCAGACTGATTTGGCACAAGGCTCTGTATTTATTCAAAAACCTGCCACATATACTATCCTCCAGACTCCCAGACATCCCATTGTTTCATGTCTGCTGAGAAAGGTGCCCTATGTGTCAGAAAAGAACACTGAATATTTTTCAATGACCCAGGGGGCAGAGGTCACTTATTATAAATGGATAATGAGACCTAATGCAGTGCTCTGAGTATGGACAAAGAAAGGGTCTATCCACAGCCCCTGGTGGATTGGTCATTCAGGCTTTTATTTCCTCTGCACACTTAATGGAGTCAAACAATTGACAGAAATTCTATAGAGAAGGCCGAAACTGAGAGAAATAACTGTATTCTAACTCAGAGAGACAGATACAAATAGTGACCCTGAAATGGCGCCAGAATTCCTGTTACCACTAACATAACAGACAGTTATAGTATTCCCCCCAAATTCCCATTTAGTCATTTATTAACAATTAACCTCACTGATGGAAGTGATGGCACATCAAACCACAAGCTTCTGCCAATATCAACCCATTACATTTCTGCAGGTAAGCAGACAGACCGTTCTATTTCAGCTCCTTATTTTCAAAGATAAAGACAGATATCCCTGTACACTAGATCCCTATTACTACTCAATTACCTCAAAGTACACTCAGTAATAGAAGTATGTGTATGTGTGAACCTTAAAGTCAGATGGAATATAGTAATTAACATCAGAAGCAGAGGCACTGGTGATCTATAAACTTTTTTTTATAAACTTTTAACCAATAGATTATTTTCCTTTACTCTATCATAATGTCTTTTTTTTTTGGTACTGGAGATCAAACTTGGGTCCTTGAGTTGCACAGCAGGCGGCGAAACCACTGAGCTAAATCCCTGGCCCCTATCATAATGTCTTATCCCCCTAAAATCTGCCAGTCTAGTGCAGTAAGTATTATTAGCCCCCATGAAAAAAAAATGCCTACTCTTAACAGTACCTGAAAAATAGCAGGTAATAAAGTACTCTGAAACAAGATGAAGATACTGGTGTCATACAGAATTTTTAACAGACAGTAGAAAGAGGAAGAAAAGGGGATCAGAAGAGCAGTAGCTCTTTCTAGGCATTTTCCTTTTGCTTCATTTCAATTTTAGGAACAATTATGACAAGAAGGAGGCATCAAATATTCACTTCAGAATAAGGTACAGATCATTAGGTCTTTAATGGAAAGGACTTCTGATGTTGAAACATCTGAATATCAAAAATGACCCCAAAAACCCTCAATAAAGTATTCTATAAACTATGTAAAGACATGCAAAGATGAATCTCATACACAGAAAAGATAATCTAATCTAAAATTTCAAACAAAATATTTATAAAGCTTATAGATTGTCATTACTACTTTCATTTATTATTTCACAGTGTGTCACAGAATAAGGAAACTTTAGTTTCAGAATGTTCTCAAGTTATATAACATACATGTAGCTAAAATCATAATCCATGGGTCTCAAAATTGTAGTTTTTTGTTTGTCTGGGTTTTTTTGGTACCAGAGATCGAACTCAGGACCTTGCGCTTGCGAGGCAGGCAACAGCACCACTGAGCTAAATCCCCGGCCCTCAAAACTATAGTTTATTGGACTAAAAAACTATGGAAAGACATATATCAATTGGTAAGTATAAAGGAGTGAAATAATCAAATAGAATTCAGTTATAAGTAGTTTCTTCAGTAGCTTGGAGAGTCAAACATGGACAGAGCACTATGACACACCCTATGGCCAACAATGGACTATAAATACTCTTTAAACCCTACACTACAAGTTTCCTCTATGAGAGAAAAACATTTCTCTCTTCCCCTTCCACCTCTACCCCATCTTGGGCAAATATTTATTACAGACAATGCAAGGAAATATTGTTGAGTACCTCCACCATATTTGGTACATACCACAATAGCAATGTAATCCAGGATGTTAGGTTAAATCTAATGTGACATTTGAAAGAGAGTAGCTCAGAAGAAAATTGCTGCACATTTAATTGCTTTTCCATAGCACTGACAATGTCCATCAGAGAGAAGACCAATGTGTTTCTAAATGTGTGCATCATTTTTCTTTTTGTAAAGAGGAGGTACTGTCATTTGGAACTAGCAACAAGCATCAAGTACATTATTCCTGGACTACAAAACCAGTGAAATAATAATAGAATGGTAAAATATTCTAAAAATGACTTCAATCTATACTCAGACATGTGACTTAGTGTTAAAACAAAAATATTGACTTTTCCTAGTTTCACAGTCGTATTTGGTAAGCCAGCAGTACAAAATTTAATTGAAAGTCAAGTTAACTAGAATCCAGTTTGAACTACTGCTGACTTCTGATTTTAGTACCTCTATATGTAAGACAAAATTCAGCATTCGTTTTAAGTACTACCTACTTCATTGTACATAAAAAGAGTAAAATAAAAACACCAGTGGCATTCAAGGATGAGGAAAATAATAAAATTTTTAAAAGGCAGTCAAATCAACAGGCAGCCCAGCTATGCAAAAGAACTGCCCCAAGAAACTTAGCCCCAGTAATCCCCAGTTTTGGGGACTGAACCCAAGGCCTCTGTACTGAGGCATGGGCCCTAGCCCTTTTTTTCATTTTGAGACAGGATCTTGCTGAGTTGCTAAGTTGTCCAAGATGGGCTCAACCTTTGGGTCCTCCTGCCTCAGCCTCTGAGTGCTGGAATCACAGGCGTGTACCACCAAGCCCGGTTCTTAGCACTTTTTAGCATAAAAATATGATTTTTTAAAAGTAACAAAACTATTTCGAAGTCAGGTTCTAATCAAGACTTGTTAGAATGAATAATTCTATTCCTGCTCCTGATACCACTCTCTGTAATCATTTCTCCTAAATCAATTGGTTTTACTTCTTATCTGCTACCTTCTATCATGCCATGCTTGCTAAGAATCCATAATAGCTCACACATCAAAACATGTATAGGGCCAGGGATTTAGCACAGTGGCACGACACCTGCCTCGCAAAGGCAAGGTCCTGAGTTCAATCCCTGGTACCAAAAAAACCCACCACCAACAAAATACCCATGTATATAGGCCAGGCATGGTGGCTCATGCCTGTAATCCTAGCACTCGGAAGGCTGAGGCAGGAAGATTGCTGGGAGTTCGAGGCCAGCCTAATCTACATAGTGAATTCAAAGCCAGTCTGAACTACACAATGAGACCCTGTCTCAAAAAGAGAAAACAAAATGTATATAATGAGAAAGGAAATGGAAGTTATTAAAAAGGACCCCAGGAGAACTTCTGGAAACAAAACACCTGATATTGGAAATGGAAGATGTGAGCAAAGCATACAAGAATTAGTACATTTAAAAATAAAGATACAAAAGCAAACAGAGAGGAAAGTAAGAATGAGGGAGAATGAATACTAATTCAGTGAGCAAGGCAATTATCCAGTGGTCAACATAAATATAACTGGAGTCAAAGGACAGAAGGGGAGAAACAGAAGAAATACTTAAAAGTAGAACTGGACGAAAAATGTAAAATTTGAAGAAAACTATAAACCCACAGATCCACGAATGTCACAATCCCAACTGGAAGAAAACCACACTATTGTTTCATTGGTTTTTCTGTATTGTTTTATCTTTCCAATTTCATCAGTTTGAATTCTGATCTTTATTATTTATTTTCCTTCTTTTGCTTTAATTTGCTCTACTTTTCCCTGTCTCTCAGTGTGGAAACTGAGGTCATGGACTTCAGACCCTTCTCTTGTCTAAAATAGGCAGTTAGTTCTGGAAATTGGTGTTGCATCCTGATGTAATGTCATTCTACAATTTTTTTTCTTTAAATTTTTGTAATGATTATTGAAGCATAAGAAGTTGTGAAATAGTACAGTGATATACTGATATACTGTGGACCCATCATCTTTTGCAGAACTAGGAAACCGCCATTGATATAATCCAAAAATTTTATGCATACATCAGCAATTTTATATATAGTTTTATAACAAATTCATTTTTTGTGAGGGGTTGGCTCAGTCTTATCACATGTGCAGATCTGTGTAACCTGCACCACAGTAAAGATACGAAATTGTTCCATCTCCACAATTCTATCTTGAAAAGGCACATGCCACCTTCCTTCCCACTCCCAATATAAATCTTGGTCACTACTAATCTGCACTCAGAATTTTGTGATGGCATTTGGCACAATTTTCTCGAGAGTCAAAGTGGTTCATGTGTAAACAGCTAAACCTACCATTTAAAAGTTTAATATTCTAAGATATGCATATGTTCTAGTATCAACTTCACTCAATTTAAAATAATTTTGAACCTCCTGTGAACCATAGATTAAGATTTCTCCTGTGAACCATGGATTCACTTGGGATCCCATATCCAGTGATTGTTTTAGATAAAGTCCCAAATCTGACACCCGCTCCCCTACAAAACTAGTTAATGTAAGCAACTTAAAAATACTACTGTGGCCACACCTGCCTCACAAGCGCAAGGTCCGGAGTTCAATCTCTGGTACCAAAAAAAAAAAAAAAAACCAACTACTGTGGCCAAATTATCTGAAAGAAAAGAAGGACAGTATATTTTTCTTCTAAATAAAGTTTTCTCAAATCAACTCTATAAGTTCTGCTTTTAATTTACAATTTGGAAGATCGAGTGAAAGAAAAAGTTATTATGTACTTTGGGTTCACATTCAAAACTGATTGATATTTATTAGTCTGTTCAAAGGTTTAACTTTGTTTTTGGCAATGGACTATACTACAGTAAAACGCCTTTATTTAAAAAGGTAATTATAGTATGTAACTTTTATTTTCAAAGTAAAATATAGTGTTAACATAAAAATTATGAATCTTTTTATAAACTATTCCACTAAAATTTTATATCCAAGGGAAACTTGAACTATAGATTCTTGACTTTTACTTTCACTGAGTTAAACAGCAACATTAGATTACTATCATGAATTTAGTTTTCATATATAAATTACCTAATCAACTAGGTTGAGCCATACAAAAATTGCAGATATTAGACTTTTTATCTTACTAAAAATAGCAATTTTGTATCATTTAATAGAACAAGAAGAAAGTCATCTCCACCTCTATTGTAATTTCTGTATTGACCATTCCACCATGATCTCGTTTGACAAAAAACTACTCGATAAACATCAGTATTCCTCAATTTTGGTCATTCTATTCAACTATCATACAAAGAGATAATTATACAAAGGAATAGTTAGCTGCTGTAGTTAAGAATACAGAATGTGGCAGCACCCGGAAGGAAGCTCCCCCACTGCCATCCCAGGCTCCTAGGGCCAAGAAAGTGAGCCGGTCCCAGCACCCGGAAGGAAGCTCCCTGCCTCCATTCCAGGCTCCTAGGGCAGTGAAGCTGATCCGGTCCCAGCACCTGGAAGGAAGCTCCCCCGCTGCCATCCCAAGCTCCTAGGGCACAGAAGGTGAGCCGCGTGAGTGTCAGAAGCACCCCCGCCCCCTGTGGAAATGAGAAGACACATAAACAAGCCTCAAAAACAGACTTCCAGATCACCTACAGCAATGAAGCTCAGCCGGTCCCAGCACCTGGAAGGAAGCTCCCCTGCTGCCATTCCAAGCTCCTAGGGCACAGAAGGTGAGCCGCGTGAGCACCAGAAG
>NW_004624871.1:2760009-2841300 GCF_000247695.1 Heterocephalus glaber
GGAGGGGGTGAAGGGAGGGCAAGGGAAGGGGAAAAAAAATAAGAACCAAGAGACTCATGTAATGGTACAAGATCCCAATGATGAATGTAACTATTTTATACCTAAAATGTACCAATAAAGTTAATGGGGGGGGGGAGAATACAGAATGTGGAGTTTTTTACTTATTTCACTTTAAAGGTGAGTAGAAGTCTTCAGTGTTTTGGATACTTTTCCCATTCCTTCTCCCATCAGCCACCCTTTTGCCATATATGCAGAACTCTGTTTATGAACAAGCAATGTATTTATTATGAAGACAGGACTGGAAGGGGGAACAGGGATTCCTTGTTAAACATCCTGCTTGCCTATTCTCTTCTCCTTGAGACAAAGTCTCTTTCCTATTTCCATTTACATCATTCTTTGTCTACTATTATTACAATTTCCGGAGTTTGTAAAAGTTGGCTTCACTTGATCCAATATCCAAATACAAGAAAGGAAAATGCATGCAACATTTGTAAAGTTTGCATTAGAGTTCTGGAACATAAAAATAATTTTTAAAAGGTACTTATCATGGTCCTCAAGTTGGAAATTAATAGACGATTTTCTTTCTTTTATTTTTTGTTTGTCTCTTTGTTTTTTGTTTTGGGCAATGCTGAGGATCAAACCAAGGGCTTTCCTACGCTAGGCAAGCACTGTACCAATGAGTGACATTCCTAGTCAAGAGATGATTTAAATATGGGTGGGTAAAACAAAGCAAAAACAAAAAAATAAAACTTTGATATCAGGTCTGGTATACTTGTTTTTAAAGAAATAGAATACCTTTCTGAGTGAATACTTTTCAATGAGGGGACAAGGAAAGAAAGCTAGACAATAATGAAGTCTTCTGACTGATGTTATAACTTGCAGATCAGCAGGTAAAGTATTGCTTTAACCAGTGGTATTCCAGGATATTATTCCTCTGACCCAAATGTCCACATTTGCATTACCTAATAGCCTCAGTTATGTAATATACTGGCATATCCAGGACTCTCACTCAAATTCCTTCTCTTAATTAAAGCTTCTTGCTTGTTCTGGGATCACCCAGCCTCGACTCCCTTTCTCTGACCCTCCTGCTGCAATGCTGCCAGGAGTTGGCTTTCTAAAATATAATTCTGTATGGTCAGGAATGGAGCTCAGTAGTAGAACACTTGGCATGTGGAAGGCCCTGGCCCTGGCTTCCAGTGCCTGTACCTCCAAATTACTTAATTAAACCAAATAGAATCCAATTCTAGTGGTGAAAATATCTGATGGCTTAGTACTACTGACAGCAGTGGTTCTTAAACTATGTACCTAGGGATTTTTGTTAAAAGAACAAAGCTACTTAAAATCAAGTAGTATGAACCACTTTAATCACCAGGAAAAATATTAAGACATACAGAGGTTTGGGGGGGGGGGCTTAATAGCTTCTTAAATAGTTTGAACTTGTTACTGTTTCTCTACTAAACAGACAGAGGAGGTACCAAAATAACAAAACAAAGAACAATATAAACTCTGAGTCAACTATACTTAACGCAACAATTAGTTATTTTTGCCACTTTTGAAAGGTAATGGACAATGTACCCATGATTTTTTAATATCATGTATTATGTCATGGTTTTCTCAGTTCTTATGTAAATTAACTATATGCTTTAGCTCTAAACCTATACACTTAGTTCTAAAAGCTATGAATTTTTATATAATCTGCTTCTTGAACAAATTTAAAAACCACTAACATTTAGCACTCTGTGATGCCTTTGGCAAGTTAAGGCACTGCTCCTATAGTTCCCTACGTGTACTTATTAAAGATCTGTCTCCTGAACTTGAGAGCAATATATTATTCATGTTTAAATTTCGAGTTCCTGACACAAAATAGGCACTTGTTGAACATGTATTACAAGAAGCACCAGGTTAAGCACTGTGTAGGACTGCCAACTATTTATTATAGCTGTGGAGTTTCATAACTGTAGAGCAAAGCCCATAATATTTTTCAGATTCTAGCATAATATGTAACACATTATAAAAATGAAACAAAATATTTCTAGCTCTATATTAATTCATACTTTATAATATACTAGGCAACATAATAAGTTGAATACAAGAAAACTCTATTAAAAACATGTCAATGTTGATTTCTAGGAAGCTTTTTAAAAACATGCAGTATTCAAGAGCCATCAAGTTAAATTAGGATTCAGTCCATTCTAAAAAATTGAATTATAATTGTAAAGAATTTTTAATTCTATGAACACAAACTGGATAATAAATATTAAATTGTCTTTTCATGCTTCCCATGTGAAAAAAAAAAGTGTGGGGGGGCCTATATACCTAGCTTGATGAACCGTGTTCAGTCTCTATAAAGGTTAGAGTTTAGACAGGAAAGTAAGTAAACAAAAGACTAGCTCAGGGGTAATCACTTGCTAGCATGCTTGAGGCCCTGGGATCGAAGTCCAGCATGGCCAGCAGGGGGTTAGGGGGTGGGGTTGGGGGGTAAAATGTAAAGGAGTTGAATCATTACTTCATTATTTCAAGTAAAATTCTACAAAAAGAAAAACCTACTGAGAGTTTTCACAGTGAAAAGTGCTTAATTTTTTTCCTCTAAGAGACAGATTCAAAGCTTTATGAAATGGTTTATTATATCCCAGTAGTTTTGAGTTGTGAGGTTTTTTTGTGTGTGCCCACCAAATTTTCCCCATCAATCTACCTGTTGTCATTAGAGACATACTTCACATGCCCTAAGGTGTGGATTATAGTTCAATATCTTAACTTGCCTCAGTCAGATTATCAAGGACTATGCGTACAGACCAGTGGTAATGTGCACATATGCTTTAAAAGTCAGCACTTGAAGACAAAATCTGAAAAGCCCATAGAGAAAAAAACCCAATCAGAACAACTTACCACCAGCGAGCAGGAATTGATAATACTGTACTGCATCTGCAGCGAGGAGAAGAGGGTGGTTCGCATTAAATGGTGGTTGCAATTCGTTCCATTGAGGCGTTCTATGAAATCAGCAGAAGAATGTTAATATTTAAAGTTTAATAGATGAGATGTAAATCACCACAACTGTCATCACTTACAGACACAGATAAAAACTCACTGTTTTTCTGTTCATTAAAATGAACTTGTAATCATTAAAATGAACATGCTGAAACACAAGGTCATCTATTTACAAAAAAAAAAAGTGGCCATGTGTCACACAATGAACACACGTGGAGCCAATATTACCTTAACAGCAATAGTCTCCTATTAGATAGACAAGATGTTGAAAAGACAAAATAGAAAGTGTAGAATTCAAATGCCACAGCTAAGTGGTTCTATTTATATAATTTTTAAATCAGTGTTACACCTCTCTATTCAAAGAACATGTGTATATTTTAAAATGAAATGAGGCAGGTAAAAATGGTAAAAATAAAACACAGCTGTGTAAATGGATGATATATTCCACATCTAATTAGCATATGATTTCCAAAATAAGCCACTATTTCAATAATGATACTGCAGTAATTATAATTAGATCTGCCCAATTCATTCTAAGCTTGATAAATCAGATATTGATCATATCAGTCCAGCACAGTAAAGTAGTAGTAAAGTATGCTGGAGCCTCCAAAAATCAATACAAGAATATTTTAAAATGTCAAAAGGAGGAGGATCATTTTCATATCCATTTTTGTCTGTTTTCTTCCATACATGTCAGAAGCAATTTTTTGTCTCCTGGACAATGCACTATATTGAACAGGTTTTATTCCAGGTTTCATTTCTCCCTCTCTGTGATATGTTACAAAGATTCTAATCATTATGCACTTTTGAAATGGCTTTTAATTCTTTATAAACATTTCTATAGTGCTTAACCATTGTATCTTGGAGAATCACTTTAAAGGAAACCTTCAAATCTATTTATATTAGTTTCTATTCCCCTTAAAGGAAATCTCAGTGCTACTTACTATTCAGTGAGCATGTGACTACAAATAGGGGAAGCACAAGTCCAAGATAACACAAACATGCAAAGAGACAGTGGAATTATGAAGGAATTCTGTAATATATATACCTAAGACAATTAAAAACAAATGCAAATTTCGTTCACCACAGTTCACAGCAACATTATTAATGATAGTTAAAAAGTGTACATGTCCACCAACTAATGAATGGATAAACAAAATGTGGTATATCCATATAATGGAGTATAACTTGGTTATGAAAAGTAAGTTCTGATGGGCCTTCTGAAAACACAGATGGACCTTCTGAAAATAGGCTAAGAAGCCACACACAAAAGGTAGCAGATTATACAATTCCATTATTATGTAATTACTAGAGCAGGCAAATCTACAGGGACAGAATGTAAACTGCTGGATGATTACAGCTGAAAGGTGAGGGGAAGATGGAGAGTGATTGATACAGGATTCCAAGTGGTGATGAATACTATTAGAGTAATGGGTACACTACTATGAAAAGTCACGTACAGTGGTTGAGTTTCACTGTATGTAAATTATGTGTTCAACGATAAAGAACTATATAGTTTTGCTAAATGAAAGAAGCCAGACAAAAAAGAGTGCATATATATGATTCCATTTATATAAAATTCTGTGACAAAGAAGGGCAAAAGGAGAGATCATAATGTTTGCAAACATACATCCAAGAGTGATGAATATATTTATAATTTCAATTGTGATGACTTCACAGCTATAACCATTTGCCAAAACTATCAAATGGGACATGTTTAATCATTCAGACTTGTTTGAAGAAAAGAAAGAAAAAAGAAGGCACTACCTAACCAGCGCCCAGCTGGCTCGAGGGGATGTCACCATTTCCAGTGGAGTGTCGTCACTAATCTTGGGGGCAGTGCTGAGGGGTCGGGGCTCCATCATGTGTTCCACCAAGGTGCCATAGCAACTGATAATGTAGAGAGATTCAACAACAACCTGTTTGGACTGATCTACAAACAGAGAAACAAGATCTGTATGTGCAGTGATGGCATAAAAAAACACAACAAGGTATTTTCCTTATTTTTTTAAACAAATTACTGATTTTGTCATTGTACTCCTCAGGCTGCTGAGAAGAAATGAAAAGATGGAAACTTTGTCATACTGTGCCTGATCCTTGCCTAAAGGTTGCTTTTAATTAAGTAGATGCTGATGGATGTAAAAATCTCTATGCTATCACAGTACTTCAAATGATAAACAATTATTTCAAGAATGATATAAATGTGCTCAAAATTCTAATAGAGTAGACAATATTTTATACTTTTCCATTTGTCTACTATGTAATTTGTCCCAATTATGGAAAATGAATTATATTGGGGGGACAAGAAAGGACTAACTGAAAAAGAGTACTCTATGCACTAAGATTTAGTGACACTGGATAAACAAACTGAACTACACGAGAGGCTATTTGTACGCCTGCATCAGTCTAACACCTCAGCTACTTTTTCTCAGAAAACAAATTTAAAACCTCAATTACTGGATCAAAACAAACAAAACTCATAATGTGTCAATACATAGGCTCACCACTTGAAACAAATCTACCACTATGATGGGCATGTTAATAATAAAGGAAGCTATACATGTGTTGTATGGGAGGTAGATGGGAATTCTCTGTACATCTGTCTCAATTTTGCTGCAAACCTGAAAGCTCTAGAAGAGATAAAGTGTTTTAAAAACATCCATACACCTGCATCCTCCTCACTCAACTTCTTCTTTTCTTTCAACTGGATCACTGGCTCCCACAGTAAATGAAGGTCAGCTATACTTTGAGAAGTCAGGTGGTAAATATGGATCTAATCAAATGACTTTATAAGAAATACACATGTACTCACTGGCAAAACAGGTTTAGTGCTCAATCTCAGGTTTTACAGTAAACCAAGGGGCATTTAAGAAATCACTCATGAATGCTGGATGGGTCATCTTATCTCTGTGTCAGGAGAATCAATTACAGCTGATTTGAGAAAATGGCTAATGACCAGCCAGTGGGACATAAAGGAGTAGCAAGTTAAAAGGGTAATTAGAACAGAAGAGAGAAGCATTTGAAACTGAGCTTCACAGAAGGTTTTAACTAGTAACAAAAGTCTTTTCGATAGCATCATTAAACCCAAGGAGGTAACAAAAAAATAAAGATGAGATAAGGAAATGGAAGGCTTACATACTTTACAGTATTCTATCCCACTTAGGTAGGAACCTGTTGTTCCTGAGATCCTGTTACTAGAGAAAGGGTCACTGAATGGCAGTAACAAGGGAAGAGGCTGATGTCTGCCAGTATTAAGCGTAAAGCGGAGCCATTTTGCCAAGAACAATACAGGCTGTAGAACTCGCCAAAAGTGCTCTAGAGGCAACCCAATTCGTGACCTAATTTAACACTAAAATAGTAAGGAAAAATCCTAACGTTCAAAATTACATACTTTGTCAATGAATGTAGGCATTCTCTCCTATACATAGGTAATAAGGAATCACATACTAAAACATTAATTATACAAACATTATAGGTATTGACTATAGTGATTAAAGCAAGGATTAAAAACATAATAACTGCCGGGGATTTAGCTCAGTGGTTTCGCTGCCTGCTGCGCAAGCGCGAGGACCCGAGTTCGATCCCCGGTACCAAAAAAAACCAAAAACATAATAACTGTCAATTCAAAGGAGCAACATTAACAACAAAAGTTCACTTAATTCTCAGTGACAAGCTTTTCCATCATGTTAAAAAAAAAACCACACAGCACAGCTGTTACTGTTTTGTTTTAAGATTTAGCATGAGAAAACATGGCTTCAAACTAATTTCATTATCTAAAGTACTTAACAGAGTTTTTAGCTCAGCTATTTACATTTGCTGATCTCAAGTTCCTCATCTCTAAAGTGGGGATAACCAGGATTTTCCTCCCCATACTTTGAGGACAATGGTATGAAATTAGCTCGTAAAAATGTAAAAGTTATAGAATGAAATGATATGGAGTTAATTAATAGCATTGAGATCATCTATACACTGTCATCAAGAAAACAAAACAAGACAAAATCAGTCAGTGGGAAATTCATGTTTATGTGAGAGGATAATTTTTCTTCTTGACTAAGCTTGAGTAGTTGAGGACACATTAATTGAATGGACATTTTTTTTTCTATTAATAAAAACTAAAAAGGCTATTTGGTACAAGCTCTTCATTAAGAAGCAAAAATTACAAATGACAAGTTTGAACTTCAGAAAAAATACATACCTTTTTCTCTTTTCAGACCTGCATTATTTGCAAACCATGACCTGGATGTTCCAAATGTAGCAGCCACACAAAATTCTCCGCCTACTGATTTGCTGGGTGAAATTTGCGGAGGTGGTTTAACTTTGCTTAAAAAAAAAATAAAAGGACAGTAAAAAAATTACCATGATGAAATGGCAATCTTCTAGAGAATGATTTTCCTTTCAGTTCCACTTCTAAGTATTTAAATGCTACAATAAAACATGCATTTTGTCATAATAAATGGTGGTGTGAGATTATGTTCTGCAGCAAAATTGACATTAGTCAAAGTTCCAACATCTGGACAAGAGAATCTATATAAGACCAATAAAAAAATTCTTAGGTGCAGAGGGGTGCATCTATAGTTACATCTACTCAGGAGGCTGAGGAAGGGTAAGTAACATCACTTGAGCACTGGAGCCCAGGACTTCAATCCACCCTGGTCAACATAACAAGACCCCATCTCAAAACAAAACAAAAACACTTTTTGAAGTATTTATTGGTGAAATCTAAGTTACTTCTTTTCAGGTGGAAAACATTTCTATGGAGATTTTTAAATGGAGCAAAAAAATACCAGCATTAAACATCTCCCAATAATAAAAGGATTATCATTTAACTTTGATTTATAAGACATGGGACTAACAATACAATGAACGGAGACAGCATGTATGAAAATGAGATGATCTAGAATGAAACTTTGAAAATGTTCTCAGTACAATGCTATGTAGTTAGACAATCTAGAAAAAGATCTAATGACCTACTGAAATTATATTCAGTGGTCGTACAGTCCTTTTTCTTCCTGGATTTGTGGAAATGTATTTTTGTTTGGGGAAAAGGCCAAGGTAGATATTAAAACTGATAGCCTCTCTAACATGAATCTCTTCTGTTTTTTCTACATCTGAGGACACATTTAGAACTGTTGATGTTTCAAATGACTTTCATTAAAAAGGACTTGCTTTCCTATTTATTCTCCAACAAAAATTTTCATAACCTCAAATACTAATGTTTCATCTCCTTTCAAATACTATTGCTCCTTATCTTTTTAGACTTTTAAATTTTATTTTATTTTATTTGGTTTGTTTTGAGACAGAGTCTGGCTACATAGTTCAGGCTGGCCTTGGACTCACTATACAGCCCAAGGTGGCCTTGAACTCATGACAATGCTCTTGATTCAGTCCCTCAAGTGCTGAGATTGTAGGCATGCACCATCACACCTGACTCAGTCATAGCAATTTTTATCAAACACCTAGATAAATTACTCGCTGTAATTCAGGGACCAGAAAAGCAGGCTTAGTGTGCACTGGTAAGGATCACAGCCTTGATGGGATACAATGAATGCTACATCTCTGATGTTCCAGCTCTGCAGGTAAGGCTGCAATGTAAAACAACATCATTTTTACCATGTATGTGTGTGTGTGCATGTGTGTAGTTTGGGGACTGAATCCAGGATCTCATACATACTAGTCAAGCACTTTACCACTGAATGGCATCCCCAGACTTTTTTTTTTTTTTTTTAATCCTGATACAGGGTCTTCCTAAATTGCCCAAGCTGGGATCCAACTTCTAATACTTCTGTCTCAGCCTCCTAAGTGGAAGGGATTACAGGTAAGCACCATCACACTCTGATTTCTACCTTCTTCTGCTCACTTGACTTTATCCCTTTATCTTTTAATAGAATATGCTGGGATGGAAAGAGGTTTCTAGAGTCAGGGAGAAACCTCAATTTAAATCCCGATGCTGCCATTTATTAGGTATGCAATTTTTGGTAAACTTGTTTAACCTCTCAGAACTCAGATTACTAATATGTAAAATACAAATGGTAATGCTTACCTTGTAGGGTTATCTTAAATATTATGTTATCTCTGTTTCTAAATTCTTGTCCCTAGTTAGTAATAACACCTAGTAACTTCTGAGATTTATAGGCAAATAAATACTGATCAGGTCCCATCCCAGACATACTAAGCCAAACATTTGAGGTTTGAAGCCCATCAAGCTTCAAGGGTTTTTTAACAAACCCTCCAGGAGATTCTGGTGTATGGTCAAGATTGAGAACAACTGCGTTAGATTTAAAAAGTATGGGCCAGGGATTTAGCTCAGTGGTTCCGCCACCTGCCTCTCAAGTGCAAAGTCCTAAGTTCCATTCCCGGTACCAAAAAAAAAAGTAAACCTCCCAGGGAGGCAGTTTCTCACATCATTGTATGCAACAAACATTACTGTTCCGTCTACATAGCTGACAGCTTTCACCTAGTTTTTTAAAAAATCAGATTTTTGCTTTGGTAATCTAGTTTCCCAGTTCCTATGAAAATTCAAATAGTCTCTCAGGTATCTTATTTCTGAAGGCTTCTGTTTTGACATCTTCCCTCCAAGAAGAATTAAAAGTCTGGATCAGAGGCTACATGATTGGTCCAACTGGTCTCCCTCTTTGAGCAAAAGCCACGGCAATACACATTGCTATATATGAAAAAGCATCTTCTTTCCACCATTGACATTTACTAAACACTTGATATCGTTTCCCAAACAAATCACAATCAGGCCTAAAATATCAACACAGTCACAGCAAGACTTCCAGTGAGAGGGGAATAAAGGCACAGTCTTTTTAAGTTTCTGTAGAAAAAGAAATGTGGTTCTCCATTTTCCCTTTTTCACAGTTGCATCTGTCCCAACTGCAGTAACCTACTTCCAGAAAGGGAGACTCCCTCCACACTTCACCTGAACAAACGTGCACATGCTCCTGCTACACAGGTCTCTGGAATCAGAACTGTTCTTTCAGTTTAGGATGCTCTCTGTCGCATTACCTTACAGTGTTTGTTTTCCTTGAAAGTTTTTTTTTCATCACTGAATTGCAATTATTGAGCAGACAAATTCCTATAACTAACATCTGTGGTTCCATTGGTCATTTTTAATCCCTAGAGGTTTTCAGAGGCTGGGGAAGAACAGGAAAGAAGAAACCATTCCAAAAAATTTTGAAAGGTGTTTGCAATTGTGTGAGTATGTGCTTTTACTGGCATTACCATCTGGGAACAATGATACTTCAATGTAGCTTTCACAGAGACAAATTCAAAGCTCTTTGTAAATTACTAGATGTGATTTTTGTTGTTGTCTTTAAATCAAGTGGTAAAAAGTGAGTATGCCATTATTGAGAGAAAATATGGTTCCTTTAAAGTATGGCTATAAAAAGACTTTACAATAATTGGCACCTGGCTAGATGGCTATCACGTAACCATAGAGAAGAGAAAAATGGTTAAGACTTCATTACGTCTTTGGACACTCAAAGATATATTCTATATGCTTATTAGCTTATAGTGTAATCAGCCCATGTCAAAAGCTAAAATATGTTAAACTTCTATAAGTTACACAAGATTTAACTGTGAAACACAGAAGTAAAAAAGCATCAATGCAATGTCATTTTGCACAAGCTCACTATCCCCTACAGAATACATAAGAGTTCCTGGTAAAAGTATGCTTAATTTATGTAAAGAACTGTCACTTTTATTCTTACATTTCATCATTTCTTCTTTTTTCTCTGATAGAGCTTTAATCAATGTCCTCAGGTTTAATAAGGAATGAAGAGTTTACACCCCTCAAAATAACTTGCTATCCACTACATGTCATAGTGCTGTATAATAGGGGTGCAGCATACTGGATAAATACATTCACATCTAATTATTTCTGTCATCAATCTACATCTGGAATGATTTGGATATTTAGACAAAATAGAAACAAGAATATGTGCATGCATATATAAGACTTACAGAGGAATAAAAAAGAAATAATCTAATAAAAGAATTTTATTAATAAAATATTTTTTATGTGATATACCCAAAGTGAGAAATTTCAAGTTTCAATTTGTCCTTTATCCTGTTCTAAAAAGACAGTGTCCAGGAATGTTTGGTTGAACCAGAATGGCTTTTCTATTAATATATGTGACATACTATGTATGAACTTTTCCACAATGACACAGAATATTTCTATTGCAAAACGTCCTTTCTTTGACAGAAAGAAAACATTGAAAAACGATATACATGTGAATGGAACAGAAAAGTGCTATCCTTGAATAATTTTTTTTTTCTGGTACTGGGGATTGAACTCAAGACCTTGCACTTACGAGGCAGGCACAGCACCACTGAGCTAAATCCCCAGGCCAGAAAAGTTCTATCCTTGTAAACTGTGCAGAATTACAGGTTGGGGACACAGTCCTTAGAGGAAGCACTCAATACTAACCTTCTCTTTCTTGCTCTTATCATCTCTCCTGTGACAGAGGCTGTAACAAATCCTATTAGAGAGCATGAACTTAGAAAGAATTCCTTTGGGTGTTTCAAGGCCCTCTCTTTATTTATTCATTTATTAAACTGATAATATAATGATATAAAAGTGATTATTTTAATTTATACCGGTGCCACGAAGTTTAACTGGATTATGTGGACTCATTCATTTTTCAAAATGGTCATAGATGAGAACATGACACATTGATAATCCTGATAGACCCTCCTGCTTCTTTGCTCCCTTTCATGTTTCATAAATAACCTCGTACTCAATTTTCTTTGTAAATTTGGTTTCATTTTGGGCAAAACATAAAAGAAAAATGGAATGAATCTCACATTCACCATAGCAGGAAAAATAACGATGATCACAAAACATCATATTTACTAAGTCGAATACAAAAATTAATATGAGAAAACAGACTTTAAAACAAAAATAAGGTGTTAAATTAAAAATCAAGAGCTAAACTGTCATTTTTTTCTGAGAAAAGACTTAATACTCAAACAACAGAATGTGAATTACTGCCAACAGAAGTGTAGAGATATTAACATCCCTAGGACTTCAAAAATATTTATATAGGCTATTGAAGTTCCCTTCTTTCTCCTTTTGTCTTTTACTGCATTATGTTATCCAGTCAGATCAACATATTGAATTTCTCTTGCCTGTTTTTTCTCCACACTCAACTGCAAACAGAAAAAAACCAAACAAACCCTGATATCTTCTTAAAACATACAGGACAATGATCTCCATCTGGATAATTCTACTATGTACCACAGGATAGGATATATGTAATGTAAATGTGGATGACATGATAAGCAGTAATGCAGCCTGGTGCCTTGGTGGGAAGAACATGAACATGGAAGGAACTAACATGAGATAGAAGCACCAATTCATTCCTTTTCAAAAACATTAGTGAACAGTCAATATTTCAGTTTAAATGTAACACACAATATCAACTTAAGAATTATAAGATGTATAATGGTTAAATTATTTTCTTTATATTCTTCTATGATTAAACTCTTAAAAGGCATTTAGAAGTTTTCTCTCATTCTCAATTTTGTTTTCTAAAATAAGACCTTGGTGGGCCAGGGATTTAGCTCAGTGGTTTCGCCGTCTGCTGCGCAAGCACAAGAGCCCGTGTTCAATCCCCGGTACCAAAAAGTAAAAAAATAAATAAAATAAAATAAGACATTGGAGAGAGAAATGGAAATATTTTATGCTAAATAATGAAAATACTAATAATTTTCATAAAATTATTCTATTTTGTACAAACTATTCCTAAAGCTTTAACAGATTTACATAAAATTAATAAGAAAAGATTTGACTCTCCACATAAATCTTACCATTTAGAAAAACTGTAAAATTTTAAAATAGTTTCCAGAAGATTTATATGAACTATTTATATTATAATCAAGTAATCTTAGAGAATGCTAATTAAAGCTTTAAAAATAATTTGATACATAAATTTTAACTTTTCTTTAAATTTAACCTTTAATAATACAACAACAATGTTGAGAGGACATTTTCATACAGACTATTTCCTATCCTTCTGTTAAGTGCATATGGGTATTTTTCAAAAGCTATTTACATAATACTACATCCACATTGGTAACACTGAAATCAAAACTGCTAAAATTCACTGGTTGTTTCTCTTAAATGTCTATAGTTAATTAAGTATGTTCATGTGTAATTCTTTTATATTTCATGTGGACCTTCAATATCAAAGGATAAGATAGAGCAGTGATGGTGAACCTTTTAGAGCTTTCAATGTTAACAAACGGCCAGCTGTGGCACGCGTGCCATAGGTTCGCCACCACTGATCTAGAGACTATAAAATACTGGGAAAGTCTAAACTGACTAGAGTGTCCAACGGCCTGCACAGTTTACTTTCTAACAAATTCTTTTCATGTCAAAGAGAACAACACTATTTTAAAACTGTCTTATCTGAGGTTGCATGAATTTACAGAACTAAACCCCATTAGTGAAGAATAAAGAATGAATAGAAACTGTGACATACCAAAAGCAAAATCTTAACTAAGTACAAATGCTGCAACTTGCAATTTATTTTTAAAAAGAAATTTACATTTTAAGAGAAATTATAAATTTCATTTATAAAATAAATTTCATCTAAAATATATAGATTATCCTACAACTGAAGTGCTATAAATGTTTATTTAGCATAGCTTTTTATTTCAGAACAGTAAATAAAAACATTCTCAAGTTGAATGGAAAAATATCAAAAACTATTAAAACAAAGGAGCTCTTATAAAAAACATGGAAGAAGTTGTCAAATTTATATTCATTTTGCTGTCTTAATTTGAGGTTTCATTAAGATCTTAATGGAAAAAACATGCACTCTTGGAAATGTAACGTATTTTAAAGGAGGACCTTTTAGTCTAGAATAAGTGACTAAAAACGAGTTTCTTGTGAGCTAACGATGGCATCAAACAAACCACAAAGCAGTCTTCTAAAAGACAGGCAATGATTTAAAAGTCTACTATATTTCATATATCCCTTTCTTTAATCTGGCTCTTTTAATCTTGTTTCAACCTCAAATCATTTCTGGTTGACAAGTGCTTTTGCTTAAATGTGAGGAGCACATAAGCTGTTGGGGGAGTGGACTTTTCTTATTTAACATGCAACATTTGTTACATCTTTAGTTCTATGTGAAAACTTCAATCTTTATTAACATACTAAAATTCTGTTCTTTGTACTTAGAATGAAGAATTTATCCTAATGGAATTTAATTCTAAGTTTATTATACAAAGAAATTTTGTCATATGCTGAATGTAGCATTTAAAATTCACTGTTCACTCTAAGTTTTTAACTAAGGTCCATGTGTCTTACTTTTGAAAAGAAATCTGGTTAACAAAAAGAATAAAGATAGACTTTCAGAAGATTTATACTCATGAGTGCACTGAAACTGTTAAAAACAGTTTTGCATACTCTGGCCTAATTATGATGCTGCATTTCAAGGAGGAATATGTTATAGCTATTTATATCACCTTTTCTTATATGATTATGAAAACTTCAGAATTTCCACAGGCATTTGAACACTGAAAATAGGCTGAGCTGAATAACAATTAATTTAAAAGAGCTATTTAAACTTCTTTTCATCCACAAGAAAAAAAATGTTGCTTCTAGTACAAGATGAAACAAACAACAATTCCTAGTCATTGTTATGAGAACTACACATATGTGCAGAAGTCTTTTAGATTTTCTAATTTAGTAAAACTTCTATACATTTCTCAAAAATTCCTTTTTTGCTTATATGCTCCTAAAAGCAAATAATACAATCTAATTTAAAGCATGTTTTCAAACACGGTATTTATTCCTTAAACTGGGTGAGAGGCACTACTAGTAGTAATGAGTGGTTAACTATGTGTCAGGCATGGTTATTGTATTCTGAAATGTGTGTGTATATCAATTCATTTAATCCTCACAATGAACTAACAAGGTAGATGTTACTACTAATTTCATTTAATAAATAAGAAAAGCAAGAAATAAAAAAGTTTTTAAAAATTACCCAAGATCATATAACTTTGGGATTTAAGACACAGGTAGTCTGATTCTGGAGCCCTGACTCCTAACTATTAAAACACTTTATATCAAGTTATTAATGGATTATAATTCACATTTTAAATGAAAGTATAAAATATATTCAATTTCTTTCTTATGGTCATCATGCCTAAGACTGACAATGCTACATTCTATGTACTTCTAAGAATTTACTAAATAATTAAGTTATGGTGAGCAGGGACACAATAATAAATCATTTATGAGTTATTTTATGAAATACTATATATATTTCCTCATCATGTAGTTCCTTAAATAACTAAACTGTTCAAAACAGAACTCAGTGTTGTCCCTTTAGGACCAAATAAAATACAGTAAAACTTCATACGACATTTTTGTTATACATAAAGTATATTTATATTTCAAAATAAATTAACTCTTCTACATTAAACCTGATATGTAAGGAATTTCTATCACTAAAATATTCAAACTCTAAACACAGGTGTCAGCCTTGTCTTAAACACCAGCATTATGAGAGAATTAATTCTTGCATCTTCCTTTTTTAAAACATATATTTTGATTTTTAAAAATTTTTCAAGGAATGAAGTAAAATTAAGAAAACTACTTTTTCAAAAGCTTAAAGATCAACATTCATATCTTATCTACAATTATCCAATAAGTTGGTGCATCTATCTGTGATTAGGCCATGCAACTGAAAACAAAACTACAACACAGTTAACTTTTTGAGAGTACAGCAAATGAATTAGGCATGCGGGACTGAACGGGAACTCACCATGGAGCTTTTATGGAAAAACACCCCGCTCCAAAGAGATAAGGCCTTCATGGAAAAGGGGGGAAAATGCACAAAAAATTAGAGGAAAACTCATTTAACATTAACAAATACATGATGTCATACTGTTCTAGAGTATGTAGCAAAATAACTCAAGTTAGTTTCATTTGTAGTTAGTAATCATTTGCAATTCTGTTATATATACTGTGTGATGTGTGTGGTATAAGACCCTTAATTTTCACAGAGTTAGCAAGTTTTTCTATTTCTCCCCCTTTTCTGGAATACCCCTGTAATATTTTTAACTTTAAAAAAAACAACTCACTGTTTCAGCCTTTAAAAACAAAGTAAAAAATTAAATGGAATAATCAGATGGAGAAGAGCACCCAATGTGTGATTCTGTGGCAAAAATGTTTAAAACTAGCTAAAGATGACTGAATAAAAGCCTTGATATAATGTTGTTTGCTGTTCACTAGTGGCAGTCTCACAACCGTACAAAGTAAGCACATATTTTTCAAGCTGCTTGTTTCTAGTAAGTTGAACTGCATACTGTGGACCAAAGGAGTAAACACTAAGTGTACGTAGCAGGATTTTTCTCTATCTGTGGTCATATCCCAGGAAGTTAGCATGTCTCTTAATTGTGGCCCAATACCTTAACCTCCTCTACCTGGTCTGCACTGGGCTAGGTTGACTAAAGCTACAATTTCATGTCTTAAATACAACTGGGAACTTCAATGGTACACACGTTTTTACTCAAAATTCTATTCCTGGTTTTTAAGACATGCTATGCATATCTGCACACAAATAAGACTCAGTAACTTAATTATATCCAAAATGAAATTTTACTATAACATATGACATTTGGAAGACAACAAACGATGGGGAAAAGCACACTGGTAAAAGCACACTGGTATTTCCTTGTTTAAATTTGAAACTTAGAACATTCGAAAGAAAAATCCTGCTAATTGGCAACAATTTCTCCAATAAATTGAGCATATTTGACTACAAATTAAAACTTGAACAAAATGTTTTAACAACAATGAACACAATTCTGAGCCTAAAGTAGAGAGGATACAAAGAAGGTACACAAACATAAAAGATAACTAGAAGAAAGCAAAATAGAAGGAAAAGTGAGATATTACAAAGAAAACTTTAAAGATTGTATCAATGCAAAGCAAGGATAGTTCTGTCACAGGCAATGGTAAGAACACAACCAGGGGGCTGTGGATGTAGCTCAGAGTGACAGCGTTTGCCTAGCATGTGCAAGGCTCTGGGGTCAGCTGCAGAACTCTGTGTGTGTGCGTGCATGTGTATGTGTGTATAGGCAGACAGACAGACACACATACAGATACACTCTCAAATAAAAACACAGCCAGGAATATGACATCATTGTTCACATTAAAAATAGTGGATTCAAAAATTTTTTGACTGTCACCCATACACAAACATTTTAAGGTGCATATGAAAATTTTAAGGTGTATATGAAAATACACAAGGTTGAAACAATAATACTTTTTATTAAATGAATAATGAATGCTTTTTATATGTAATAAACTCTACTCCATTCTATTTCCACGTCAAGTTTTTGTTACAATGGAGATAAGTGGATGTTCTAACACAGCAGGTTTGGCTGAAGTGTGAGAGTCTGTATTTCCGAAAGGCTGTTAGGCAATGCCATTGCCGCTGGTCTGGAGAACCAGTAACAGAACTGCATTTTAGTCTATTCTATTTCATTAAAGAAAAAAACATTGGTCACAATCTATCTGATTTTAAAATTTACTAATTATATTGGGGGGAAAGTGTTGCTACAGCCCATCCTGCACTTTGAAAAATACAGATTTAACTAACCAAGACTACTTGAGGTGTCCAATCTCCCAATAGCAAGTGTAATGATCTCATGCAGAAATGATCAGAAAATGAAAGGTTCAAGGCATTTCTAAATCCCCTGAAATACCTCCAACTTGAACAGGTTTCTGTTGGCACATGGTAGCCAGCTTCTTTGATTTTACTTCTTTAAGCAAGACATCTGAATACCAAAAAGTGTAAATGATTCTGACAGAAATGCTTGCAATCTGGAACACCTAGGCCTCTGTTGCTTTTTAATGTATAGTGTACCTGCATGGGACAGTCTCCCACCGTATCTCGCAGAACACAGCTAATTCACTGTCAAGAATTTGAAAATGTTAAGCCAGGCAGTGATGACACAGGGCTGAAATCCCAGTACTCTGGAAGCTGAGGCAGGAAGATAGTGTGTTCAAGGCCAGGCTGATCAACCTGGTACTGTGTATAAAATGGAAGCATGTCATCCCAACAAATGGCACCAAGAAAAAAAAATCTAGATTTTCCTTGCCAGGCAATAACAACATGTTACCAATTAAGGAGATTTCTCTAGTCATTTCCTTGCCCCACAATGCCAAAATAAAATATAAATCGCCAGACACTAGAATAAACAGGCCTACAGTAAATAAGAGCCCTGTCAATTTTAAAGACAATAAGGGTCACTACTCACAACATAACCCATTTGTATTAGTTAAAAGTTACCCTACTTCAAAGAAGGATCCAAGGGCCAATATAGTTCAAGAAAAAGGAAAAGGGCTGGGATGACGGGGTTTAGTGTGTAGATGTGGCATACATCCAACCTATATTCACCCACTTCTTGCCTAGCCCTACAAACTGGACCTCTGCCACATACATGTGAAAGAAAATCTACCAACTCCAAAGAAGTATAGTGACTGACGTAATTATGGACTTTGTAAAGTTAGTGTCAGCTGTTCTTTTGAAATAAGCTTATTTAATCTTTCCTTGGTGGCAAAAGAATGAAAATATGAAGTCACAAAGTACAAGTCCATGATCCAGCTGTCTTCACCTATGACTTTCCTCTCCCTCTTCAAAAGTCCACAGCTGTACTTTTGTACTGAAATGGGATGGGGGTGAGGAGAACAGAAAAGACAGCTTTTGTCAGAGTGCATTGAGTTATAGATAATATTAACATATGCAACTCAAATTACTAATTTGGATCTGAGGTTTTGTGTTTTCCAATCACTATTAAACTTCAGCAAGCTTAATCCAGCCATATAAAATTTTTTCACTATTTCATAATTATGTTTGTTTTGAGCTAAACTCTAATTGAAAAACCTTAGGAAAAACTAGTCAAGAAACAAAAAAGCCAGCAACAATTATTAGACAATTCTTTAGAGGCCACTTTGAAATGACCTAGCCATTAGTGTTCAAAGGAATTCTCATGGAATTTTTAAGAAGATGGGAAAGAACTATGTTTTATACTAGGTAAGTCATTAAACTCTGACATGTTGAATACCACATAACAGCACAAGGATTTTGGTTCTACTCACAGAAAACACAGTAAGTGTAGGTTTTATTAATGTGAAAAAAGTAAGACCTTATCTCATGTGAACATTCTTAAACCCTTATCTATACCGTGCCTCTCATGATAAAAGGTTAATGATTCTATTAACACGATCATCTTTGGAGTAAAAGAAATACCTGCATTCTGAGAGAAGAATTCTATAAATATACCCTATAAATCCTGTTTTTCAGCTGATCCTGTTCTGAGAAGGAACATTACAGAGCAGACATCAGAATGAACCCAAACAAATAATAAATACAAAAGCTACACAACATTACATGTGAAATACTTAGGTGAAGCTATATTGCTTTAAAAATAAATTCTAAAAACTCTAATACCTTCTACATTTTGTGTGTCTTCTCTTAAGCAGCAACTGAAGAAAACTCACATTTCCTATAAGCATATGAGAAAATTAATCCTCATGTCATTTTTAAGTTTTAATTTTTTCATTAATTAAATTTCAATTACTCCTTACCAGAGAAATCTATGTTGGTTCTCAATCTACTGATCTACAGGGTAAACTGAAGCTGAAACAGACAATTGTCTAATTTGAAACATACTTGTCATGCCAATTTAAATTACAAACTCAAGATGTAAAAGATTTTCATTAGAAAATACTAGATAATGTTTGAATTCTGCCACATGCAACAGAAAAGAGACTAGCATAGCATAAATAATGTCAAACTTCTGCAGGATGTCATGCCTGCTGACTTCTAATACTAATACTGACTTCTGTAGTAGATTTCATTTTTTAAAAATCCCTAGACTCACATTAAGATGCAATCAACTATGGTATGGTTTCAGTACTCTACTTAGCACAAAACCTGGAAACTCAAACTATTGTTAAAAAAATCATAAATGTACACATAAGTATATATATTCTAATGAATATACACTGTCCATTATATCTGGAACCAAACACTCAGAATATAGTGATCAAGAACAGTTACATAAGATAGAGATGAAAGATGTGGGATTTATTATCCGCTCATCTATCTGGTGGTTCTTTCTTTAGAACTTTGCCTATAAGGATTAGGGCTATCATTTAAATAAGCCAAGAAGAACATAATTGAATTAAAATAAGGAATGAACCTTCTTCAAGGCTATTATGTGCTAATGTTATTTACTTAAATAACAAGATCTGATAACAGATTTGTTTTGTAAATATCAACTGGAAACATTCAAACAAATCCTATTAATTGCTTCCATTTCTAAAGAAAAAGCAAATATCTATGTTTGCTAAGTGGGGCTTGTGTTCAGAACTAGCTCAGGGGTTGCTCAATAGTGAGTGAGGCTTAGAAATGAAGCAGTGGGATCAAAGAACTGGTGAGGACTCATACATACTAAGGTCAAAAGATGACGGATGGATGGAGGGAGGAAGGGAAGGAGAAAGGAAGAGAAGCAAGGAAGGAGGGAAGGAGGGAGGGAGAAGGGAGGGATAGACAATTTCAGATTAAGAAATTTACATAAAACACAATGATGATAGGAGGAAGAATTAGGAGGCGAAGCAAGGGCTTCTCATTCTTAATTCAATATTTTTCTACTATACTGTCTGCTATATTTCTACAGAATGGGGCCTCAGGTTCCTAACACCTACTCCTAATTACTCATAAAGAAATGAATTAATATAAAAGTGAGGAGAGGAAGAGGGAGTGGGAAACTACATATATTTGAGTAAAAGAGGACCTATGAAATAATCATAGTATGTTTACTTCCAAAAACGTTCAACTAGTTTAGAGCAGGGATTTAACTTTAATTCTCAGTTTTTATATTTTCTATTTCCATGAAACATTCCAACCTCTTTCTGACATTCACTGTTGTCTGCTGTGCCCACAAAATAATGTGCACAGTATATAACAGTGGAGTACCACTCAGCTGTAAGGAAAGATAAATTTCGGTCCTTTGTAGGAAAGTGAATGGGTCTTGAAACCATAATGCTAAGTGAATAAATCCAACACAGAGGTTAAATATAAGTGGTTTCTGCTGCATGAGAAATGTAAAATATAAATAATTTTAAAAGGAAAAGAAAGAAGAGATGGTAGAAAACAGGGAGGTAGACGTTTTGGAGACAGGAAGGGGGATTTGGAGAGGAGGAGGAGGGCAGTGAATAGGGAAAAGGGAGATTACAAATGATCATGATGCAATATGTATGTGTACTCCATAAAAGTGAACGTACTGCAAAATATATTAATTTTAAAAACTAATGTGTATGTAAAAATAAGTTTAGACCTAAAACAATATAACTAAGTACACTGATGAAAGTTTTTGTTGTGTACATTATTATGCCAAAAGTATTTTCCAAAAACTTTATCCTCATTTCATTCATTAATTCAATCAAATACCTATGAAATATTGCTTAAAAATTCCTACCACAAAAACCTAAAGTCCAAGACATGGAGCAATCCTTTAGTACCAAATTGCACTTTAAATAGATAAGAAGAGCTATTCTTCCTTTTGTATGACAAAAACACGATAATGTAGTAAGCTGGGCTTTCCAATCCAACTGTCTCTGACAGATAATAGATTCTATTTGAATGGGTAATTGTTGAAGCCACATAATTTCTAGCACTTCCTTTGCCTTCACCCATGTACATCATCAGACGTAAGCAGCAGCTGTTGCCAACACAGGCCTTCTTTCCTCCAAGAGCTGCTTCAAGATGCTGACCAAGAAGGTATAAATACATCTGTCTTTCGCCAGTTGGAGTCTCACTGGCCTCATGTATGTCTTGGAGTGAGACAGATGGTCCCTGACACTGCACAGACTTTCAGGGATGCATATTTGTAAAAAGAAGATGGATGTTAAATATGGTAAGCACACATTTGTCCCCTGAAGGTTTAAGTCGAGGCTTCTCTCTCAATTTGGATATTTGAATACTGGATTGTAGGCAATTCTTAGAAATCTCTGCCATAGAAATATAAGATGTTATGGTTATGGGCCGGGGATTTAGCTCAGTGGCACTGCGCCTGCCCTGCAAGTGCAAGGTCCTGAGTTCAATCCCCAGTACCAAAAAAACCCAAAACAAAACAAAACAAAACAAAAGAAGATGTTATGGTTATGAAAAAAGAAGCAAAATTTTAAAAACCAAAAAATTACATTCTGAAAACCCTTTGTGCAGTTATGATAAGGAAAGTCAAATATTAATTTGAAACACTTCGGCAAGTGGCATAAATGTACAAAGTCTTGAAATCCAGCAGTGGTCAAATATAAATTATAATCATTATCATCAAATAATTCATCAGTCACTATACTCTGTATTACTAGGAAGTCATAAAAAGAATAGGTGGGAAGGGAAAAAAAGAACAGTAGGTTGCATAATTTGTGGTACACTGAAGCTCTGTAACAAGTATTAATTACAGATAACAATTATTTTAAATTTAAAAACCAACTAATAATACTCATTTTAAGATCTCTTATGATAATTCTACTGTGGTTAGGTAAGAGAATATTCTTGCCTTCAGATATTATACATTGAAGAATGTAGAAAAAAGGGATAATAAGTCTGCAACATATATCAAAGTAAGTAGGAAAAGTAGGGCATACACAATGAGAGAATCTGAATAATAAAGCAATTCAACTAAAATTGCTAAGATACAGGATATAGAAATTCTTTTTACTAGTCTTGCAACATTTTTTTTTTTTGGTACCAGGGATCAAACTCGGGTCCTTGCACTTGCGCAGCAGGCGGTGAAACCACTGAGCTAAATCCCCGGCCCCTTGTAACCTTTTTATAAGCCTGAAATTATTTCAAAAAATTTTAAGCCAAATAGGACCAGTATGAATTATTCTTATAATGATAAAAGGAAATTTTTGTTTTGTTTTGTTTTTTGAGACAGGGTCTCACTTTGTAGTTCACACTAGACCTGAACTCACTATGTATCCCAGGCTGGCCTTGAACTCACAGTGATCCTCCTGCCTCAGTCTCCTGAGTACCGGGATCACAGGCATGTGCCACCACACCAATCTTGATAAAAGGAATTTTAAAACTTGGCAGAAATGATGTAATTTGAAAACTGAGATACAAAGCCTACTCGGTAATATATTACAAATATCTTACACTAATTCTAATTTCAAAGCGCTTAAATTCATAACACTTTATTCATTAGTAATTATTCAATTATATATGAGGGAACATAGTATGTATTCTCCAGAAAGCTGAGAACTTCTAGCAAGGTTTTTAAAAGAAAAGGAAATAGAATTTATCTAAGTTCATAAATTCTGGCAACACAGGAGAATAACAGATGATTAACAGTTCTATCCATCTTAGTGCCGTGCAAAAGCAGATAGCAAAATAGAGGGAACAAATAAAAGACTTTTTCTCCTTCTTATGGAAAATTTCTAATATAGTCAACAAATCTGCCCACAAATATTCTGAGTTACATTCTAACATCCTTTAATGCATAAAACTACATCATAATCTCCGAGCCATCTAGAGAAAATTATGAGAGCTAATTCTTTGCATTACAAGACAGCATAGCTCTTCTGTTTAAAATAACACAACAACAAATAAACACAAGAGAAACAAAATATGAGAGTATGCTTTCATGTCTCCAGGTAACTTTTAAACTATCTTGTTATAGTCCCCTCACTCTAAATGCAGAATTAAGTACTTTGAAGATGCTTTCACTTAGGCTCAGGAAAGACATGCAAAAATTTGTATTTTGTAGAACCGTACAATGCTGAGATGAATTGAGAAGACATAATTATGTCAGCAAGTGAAAAAAATACCTTAAAATTCTGATTTAATATTTAGTCTCATTTGTGTTTGATTCTAGATCCAGAGAATGCAATATCATACCATGAAAAGATGAGTTAACTAGGAAAATAAGGATATAGCTTTTTGACTATTCATAGCCACTTCTGTAACTGTTAAACAAGACATGTCAAAATTCTATTTAAAAGCATATGTTCACTGAACACAATAAGTTAAATGAAAACTTTACAGGCCAAATGAACCTGCACCAATCTTTCCTTTAGTTTCCCTTAATATGTCACAAACCCAATTTTATTCCTGCATACAGCAATAAGATCACTTTATATGCTAACATCACTACACGCTACACCTAAGTATCAGGGTTCATTTCTGTTACAATGATACTATAGCCCAAAGGACTCATTCCTGTGAACACTGAGAACTTCTCACAGAAATGACTTCTCTAAACACTTTAACAACAGCAAGAAAATGTTAAGAAATATTGATGTAGCGACAAAATAATTTAATCTGTTCTTTTTACTGAAAATACCCTGAGGTCTCTTTGAGGGCAACAGCAGTTTTCTTCTTACTTTGTGTGTGTGCGTGTGTGTGTGTGACAGAGTCTCACTATGTAGCCCAGACTGGCCTTGAACTCACAGTGATCCTCCTGCCTCAGCCTCCCAAGTGCTGGGATTATAGGCGTGCAGCACCAAGCCCATCTTCTTATTATTTAACATAGAATTTTAATACAGAAGTTTTTCCATTTCAAATTGATTAGTCTTTAGAGTTTCTCACTGAGGACAATCAATAATTTGCCTATTTTAGGGCCGGGGATTTAGCTCAGTGGTTTCGCCGCCTGCTGCGCAAGCGCAAGGACCCAAGTTCAATCCCCGGTACGAAAAAAAAAATTATAATTTGCCTATTTTAAAGTACCAAATGCATTTTCAGTATTACTATGCAATGAGTCCCTAATGATAACAACAGATATGTGTTTATTGTCAGAAGCCCAAAGAAATAATTTGATATTCCTAATAGGTATAAACACTTTAAATAGCTAAAATAAGGGTGAAGAAATTAAATGACTACTTAAAAGCCCAAATCTAGGGCCGAGGATTTAGCTCAGTGTTTCCGCCGCCTGCCTCGCAAGCACAAGGACCTGAGTTCGATCCCCGGTACCAAATTAAAAAAAAGCCCAAATCTTAGAACACTATAGCTTTTAAAAACTGTTTCATCACCCTGTCTTGACATTGAAAGATTATATGTAAATTAAATTTCATATACATGATTTTCAAAAAGTGCTGGAAACATAGATGCATGTGCTCTCCTTATTAGGTATGTCAAAAATTAGGAATGGTTTTAAATCTCAATCATGTCTGCAAAAACAAAGAAAATCAAATTGTACTATGAGGCAGTGCTATAAGGCAGCAAGTCAAAACTGTGTCCATGGGTCTGGTTTTTATTAGCCAATCCTCGTTTTCACAACTTGTTGCCACTTTGTTTTTTCCATGGCTGTGTGTGTACATGGATGTGTGTGAGGATGTTTGTGCACGTCCTATACTTTGTACTTAATCTGCTGCCATGACATCTCATAGGGGCTGGAAATGAAGAACATAATCAAAACCACACAAAGACAAAGTATTTTTATTTTTATTCTTTCAACCCTCTGAAACAGCTGTGACACAGCATTGAGTTTGGGGCCTTACCCTGTCCTTTTGGTGATGGTCCCCAATGTCATTGGCTGCTTGATCTGTGCCAGCGGCATCACGACCATCAAGCTGGGGAGAGGAGAGAGGCGGGGATTGCCAGGGTTGTTGTTGGTAAAATTATTGTAAGAGTCTTGGCTGTTCAGTTTCCCTATAATGAGAAAACAAAGAAAAGCATCACTGATGGAAACTTCCCAGCCTCCAGTAGGGCTTTCACTGACTCCAGTAATAACTGAAGAAAGGTATCAAAGGCAGAATTCTTAAGAAGAGAATTAAATTACATGGGGTGGGAACAAATCAAAGTGCAGAGACTGCCATCTTAGGGGATGGCAAAGGAATTCCCTGTCTTTCTATAGACAATGAGATGTACTACCCTTCTTAGATCACTGCATCCAACAAAACGTAATCCTCTTGCCTACACTTTGCAAATTTCTAGGGGCTTAAAGCCACATTAGCGTGTAACAGGGAGTAGGTCGAATTTGTAAATCAATGTAGGGAGTACAGTCAGACCTCCCTATCTATGGATTCCACATCTATGGACTCAAGAAACTGTGGGTTGAAAATATTTTGAGGGAAAAACAAAAGCAAGTTCCAGGAAGAAAATCTTAAATTTGCCATACATTGAGGACTACTCTGAATCTACGTGAAGCAATGTGTAGGCATATCCTGTTACAGCCTCCTACAGTTTTATAGATCCTCGGCTTTTCTCCAGCATTGTTTCAATATGGTTAGGCATCTATTTTGTTCATAGGCTTATGATGGGTGGACCTATACTGAGCACTCCTCGTTCTTGTCATTATTCCCTAAATGATAAAGTATAACAACTACTTACATAGCATTTATATTATATTAGGTCTTCTAACTATTCTAGAAATGAGTTTATGAGAAGATATACATAGACTATATGCAGATACTACACCAATTTATATAAGGGACTTGAGCACTGGTATTTATACACAATGGAGCATTACTCTGCTATCAAGAAAGATAAACTTGATGCGTGCAGATTCCTACAGAAGGATTGGGTACCTGTGTCACGGGGCTGCTATGGACGGCACGGGTGCCATGGCAGCCTCAGAGGTTCACGTGCACACAGCACACAGCACACACGCACACAGAGACATGAGACATAAGCGGAGACACCTGGGAACCAAGTGCTCTGTGCAGTGATTCCATTCTTATTTTTACCGAAGCCTTTGCAGTATTATGTCTCGTATTTATTTTGGTAGAAATGACAGGTTTTGTGAATCAAATTCACAAACCTCAGCTTGTTACAAATCATTATTTAAAGAGTGTGGATTTAAGATACTTGAAAGGATATATTCTATATATTTTCTTATTCCATACGTTGTAATTATTTTTAACAAAAGGTACTACTTTTATATATGGAATTTGAAGAAAATCAGGGTTATTTATATGGTTTTGTATAAGATGTATAATAATTTTTGACAGGAAAAAGGAAATTTTTGATGAAACAATAATATAAATTTTAAATATATATATTAAAAAAGATAAACTGGAAGCATTCATAGGTAAATGGATACAAATTGAGACCATAATATTAGGTGAAATAAGTCAAATGCACAAGCTTATCACATGGTTTATTTTATATGAGGAAAAAAGTGTGTGTATATTATATATGTGTGCGTGTGTGTGTGTGTAGAAAAAGGGAGAAAGAGAGAGGTAGAAGATAAACAGGAAGTAGGGAGATTCTTTTTCAAATTGATAAGAGATGGAGAGATGGAAGAGAGAGGGGAGGAGACCAAAGAATTGAAGGGGGAAAATGATGAAAACAGATCATTTACAAATGGGAGGGGCTCAAGACTTGGAAGGAGCAGGGAGCGTGGATAAGGCCAGGGGATGGAAAAAAGAATTAAGATATATTATGTCCATGTACCAACCACCAACTCCCATGATGACTGTAATCAGTATGTACTGTAAACATCTACTAATAAAAACAGTATTATCTTCTAACCCAAGAAGCTGGGACTCCTTTCCACTTTCTTAGGTATTCTGTAACTTGCTTCAACGTTGTTTTGTATTTTTCAGGTCACAACTTCTTTTTCATAAGCTCCAAAGTCTCATGTTGCCCGGAGTGGCAATGAACACCATTCTCAGCTTCTTTGATTAATTTATTACTAAGAATTTTACACTTTTTAATGAAATACAGAAATTGAATTATTTTCTTATTTCACTTTTCAGACTGTAAATTGACCTTACATCCTACAACTTCGCTGAACTTGTTTCTTAGCTCTACTAACTTCTGGTGGGTTCCACTGGATTTTCTATATAAGAGATTATGTCATCTTAGAAAAGGAAATTGCTTTACTTCTTCCTTTTCAATATGAATGACTTCTATTTCTTCTATCACCTAAGTGCTAGAATTTCCAACACATTTTTGTACAGACAAGGGAAGAATAACAGTCATTTATTTTTACTTCAGTTTTGCATATGTGATTGGCTGAGATTTACTGTGCTCACTATTTCGAATACAGATGTACAACTTTCCTTTTTTGTTGTTTTCAGATGTCCAATATTTCTATCACCACTTTTAAAGTAGTTATCAATTCTCTACTAGCTGCTTTCCCACCTTCATAAAAAAAAAGTCCATTCTCTATGTATGAACCTATTTCTAGATTCCATTAATTTGTGTCTATTCGTTCACCAATCTCACTTTGTTTTCTTGAATTCTGTAGCTTTCTAATGAGTCTTATTAATTCATGGGCTCACAGAGAAACTTTATGAAGTTTACATCATTGTCCATGTTACAAAATGTAGCCTGGGCTACACAGTGAGTTCAAGGCCAGCCTCAACTACATAGCAAGATCCTATCTCAAAAAAAAAAACCAGAAAAAGAAAGTTTATATGGGTAACAAATGAAGTCATAATTGGTATCTAACTTCTGAAAGACATTCACTTTTAAATCAGCATGGTTCCACCAAACAGTATCTAATGGTATTGCTGGAGACAATGAAAGGCTAGAATCTCATTTTTTTAAAACAGCTAATATGATGATGGTATACTACTTCAGAAGTAGGATAATGACTTAACCAAATCTCCTTCCTTGGGCACAAATCTATCTTCTTATAATACTGGATGGAATAAACAAGCTAAATGCTGACAGGGGTCTCTTTTTCAAAATAAGGAGAACACAAGAAATTCATGCAAATAAATAAATTCATATATCCCCTAATCACCAATTTCCAATACAGAATATACACTAATGTTAACAGAAGTGATTTAAACCTATTGCTAGGATTAAAATAACAGAATTTATAATGTAAACAAGATGGTTTAGGCTGTTTAATAAATTAGATAATATTACAATTATAAAATGCAGAACCTTATAGAAGAGATGAATGAGAATTCCATTAGAATATTTTGTGGACAAATAAAAGAAAAACTTTTTATAGTTAAGTCAAAGTTGCTTATTATCACACTCTCAAGGCCACTGTCAATGAAAATAATTGTAATATTCACCTTTAGACAACTATGCTAATACAGGGTTCAATAGTAAATAGGTCATAAGCTAATAAAATCCACTCAACAAATATTTGTTGAGTGCTGCAGCCTAAGATAACATGCTGTGAGGAACTATATTCCCACTTATCACAAAGCCTACAGTTTAACATGCATGAAACAGGAATGATTAAGTGCTAATTGTATAGGACTAAAGATAAATATATGGGAACAATTATTTGGAAACAGGCTGAAAGACCACATGGGGATACTACCTAGTTAGATTAGAGGAGAGGAATATTCAAGGCATGAAGGAGAATATGAAGGGAAAGGGTGTAAAGGGATATTGACATGTGAGCAGAAGTGAGGATGATGATACAAAGCAATTGGAAAATATTATTTTCGTTTTACGAGGCCTTTCAATCGAGATAGAGGCGAACTGTGGTAAGTCTGTTAGCAAGGAAGGACTACATACGTTGATGTCAATGAACTTTATAAATAACATCAGGAGGGTTAGGGATATAGCTCATTGGTAAAGCACTTGCCTATCATGGTTAAAGCCCTGGGTTTGACCCCCACATGCAGGATAAAAAATAAAATAAAATAAAATCAGTTGAAATGAGAAATTCCAAATGTTGTGGCTTAACTAGCCATGATGAAAAGGGGCTCACTGTCTCACTAGGATACAGGACAACCTCAGAACAGCATGTAATGTACTTGAGACCTATCTTTCTCAAACTACTTTTGTATTTTCAAGAATCACACAAGTTTGTGTAGCCTTCTACTCTTGTAACCTGTATATATGATATAAGTTGTGTAGAGTTTATGTTCATATTCAGGTTTGTAGGAGTAATTTTTCTCTTATACATTACTATATTGGGCAAGTAGTTTATAAACATAACTTTAATGAAAGATGTGTCCTACAAAAACAATCTATAGGGCCAGGGATTTAGCTCAGTGGTTCTGGTGCCTGCCTTGCAAGTGCAAGGTCCTGAGTTCAATCCCTGGTACCAAAAAAAAAAAAAAAAAAAAGAAAAGAAAACAAAAACAATCTGTAGCTTTCTATCTCCAATATCAAATTATCTGAATGAGAAATAAAGGAAGAAATCTAATTTATAATAGCTATCCAAAAAAACCCTCTAGGAATAGATTTAACTAAAGAGGTGAAAGATTTCTATAATTAAAACTATAAAACATTGAAAAAATTAAAAAGAACACCAGGGACTTAGCTCAGTGGTTCCGCCGCCTGCTTTGTAACCACAAGGTCCTGAGTTTGATCCCCGGTATAAAAAAAATAAAAAATTAAAAGGAACACACAAAGGCCAAGTGTGACGGTCCATTCATGTAATCCCAACACTGGGGAGGTTGAGGCAGGAGGGTCCCAAGTGTGAGTCCTGCTTGGCCAAATCAGTGAGACTCTGTCTCATAATAAAAAATTTTTAATTGGTGCTAGAGATGTAGCTCAGTGCAAAGGCCCTGAGTTCAATCCCCAGTACCAAAGGGAAAAAAAAGAGATATACAAAAATGGAAAGTCATCCCATATTCATTGACTGAAATATTGTTACAATGCCCACACAACCCAAAGTGACCTACAGATTCAATGCAATCCAAATCAAAATACCAATAATATCCTTCATACAGTTTAGAAAAACCTATACTAATATTGGTATAGAAACACAAAAAATACCAAATAGCCAAAGCCATATAGAGCAAAGCAGAAGAATTACACTGGTGAGAATGTGGAGGAAAGGAACCTGTACACTGCTGGTGGGAATCTAAATTAGTACGGCCATTATGAAAAACAACACAGAAGTTTTTCAAAAAATGTAACATGCTGTAAACATGAATCAAAAAGAAAAACAAAGAAAGAAAGAAAATGGGGGAAGGGAATCCAGAGATGGATGGAGGGAAGAGGAATAAAAAGAATCAAGATAAGTACATGTAGCTACTCCATAAGATGAATGTAAGCAGTAGGTACTTACTACAAGTATTTACTAATAAATTTTTTAAAAATTAAAAATGGAAATCTGTAAATAGGGAGGGATGGAGGGGTTGTAGGGAGGGCAGGGGAAGGGGGAAAAATAAGAACCAAGAGAGATTATGCAAAGGTGCAAATTTTCAATGATGAATGTCATTATATTGTATACCTAAAATGTGCCAATAAAATAAAATTTAAAAAGAAAACTACTACATGATCCAGCAAGCCCACTACTGGGTATATATTCAAAGGAAATGAAACATGTCAAAGAAACATCTTTGCTCTCATGTTTATTGCTGTAGAATTTACAATGGTCATAAATGGAAACAATCATAAGTGTCCATTAACTGATGAATGGATAAAGAAAATATAGTACATCAACACAATGGAATACAATTTAGCCATAAAAAGAATGAAATCCTGTCATTTGCAACAACTTGGATGTAACTGAAGATCATTACATTAAGTGAAATAAGCCAGGCACGGATAATAAGTGGTCCCATGATCTCATTCACGTGTGGAATCCAAAAAGGTGATCTAATAGAAGTGGAGTGTAGAATGGTAGTGAGTGGAATAGTGGTTACTAAAAGCTGAGCAGTGTACAGGGCTGGGAGGAATGGGGAGTTTGCCAAATGGGTACTAAGTTATAGTTAACAGTGGAGCACCCTGGTGTGCTAATGGACAGCTGGATGACTACAAAAAAACAATAATGAACTTTGTATGTCACAAGCTAGAAGAAATAATTTGAACATTTTCACTATAAAGAAATGATAAATGTTTGAGTAGATAGACATGTGTAACCTGCTTTACAAATTACACAATTCATACATGTATCAAAATTAACACATAGTGTTCCATATAAATGTATAATCTTTGTTTTATGTATCAGTTAAAAATAAGTTTAAACTGGGGGGGGACACACCAGGAATTGAGCTCAGGACCTTGCGCTTGGGAGGCAGGCATGGAGCCACTGAGCTAAATCCCCGGTCCAAAATACGTTCAAATTAAAAAATAAGTACTTTAATAAAACAGTCACTAAGGATGAAGTTCAGCGAGTCAAACCCTTGGTAGGGTTAGAGTTAGTCTTCAGTAGGGTAATTTCATTTGAGAGACAGTCAAATGTAAAAGCTAAGGAAAGGGACTTTCAAGCTAATGACAAAGAATAAAGACTTAAAGACTGAGACTAAAGAAAAGCCACTAACAAGATGAGACACTGCAAGTAAGTCCAAGGGACTTTGAAAGAGTTCATAATAAGGCGGTGCAGAAACATATTAACAAAGTATGAAAAACATACAAAGTTCTGAAAAATGTTTCAGGAACAAAGAGGAAGGAGTCACTTTTATTGTTTCAAAGAACAATTTAAAAAGTGAGATAAAAATATTTAAATTTTTAGAATAAAGGAATGATACTATATTTTCTTAGTTTGCTTTTATAATAGAACATGAAGGATTTAAAAAAGTAGAAATGTATGAAATAACATCAGGAGTTGGTAAAATGAGGGAACTAGCTTAGACAAGAAATCTCAATAGCTAACACATTACGATCAACAGTTCAATAAATGTTTCATGAATGAAGGAAATACATTCTTCTGACAACCAGGAGGTAAAGAAAAATGTATCCCTGTGATATAAAAAATAGGTTTAGAGGGGACCCAAAGTACTTTAAAAGATGGTCAAATGACTTGGGTCTGTGGCTTTCACTGTCCTGCTCGGTCTCAAGCCGATTAGCCCAAGGAGCCTCAACTTGATACCTTTAAGAACAGATATTTAGACATTTTACTCTGGTTAAACCAAACCTAAATTTCCATGTCAGGATGTTTCAATATACTTCAAACTCATAGAATAATAAGCTTCAGCGGGAAGAAACCTGTAGTATCCATGTTGGACCTGGATTAAGTCTTTCCCTATCATCCTTTGTGCTGCCTCTAAGGAATATATTTGGCAATAATAATAAAGTGAAAATTTTCTGAGATCTATACAGAGTGATTATACAACTGTGTCACCTTCACTAACCTTTCTGTCTATACCGCTCCTTTTCATTACCATATGAGTACAATGAAAAGAGCAGAGGTTGTTTAATTGCCTTTTTAATGGTGCTTCATGAAGCCCTAAGATACATAAAATATTTCACAGACCATTATACTTACAAATTCCAGTTGGGACAAGATCTGTAAGTGACAAATGCCATGAGAATGGATATTCTCACAGAGTTTCTGGCACAACTAGACAGAGGAAGTCTCAAAAATCTCATGAGAAAATAAGCTCTTCTAAGACTCTCATCCCAGTTTTTTGGGGCTTACTGTGTATAGATAAACTTGCATAAGCCTTCGGGCTTTGGAGTTTTTATCCAAATCCACTAGAGCCTTGATCCTTTAGCGGGTTACCAGTCCCACCATCGATGGGCTTGTCCGGGGGCAAAAATCCCAAGTTCCAATAAGATGGTTTCTCAATAAATTAAAACAGAAATCCTATTTGAGAATAGAAAATCATAGAAAAATAAGAACTTTTAAAACATCCCTTCATGTTTAAATCTACGATAGCTTTTGTTTTTGCTCTGTTTTCAGTTGTGTGTTTATTGTTGTTACTGTTTTCAGTGTTACAATGCAAAGTACGAAGCCAGGATAGCTCACTTTGGGGTTCAACCAGACTTTCTATGTTTACTGTGAACAAGTTTGCATCACTGTAAATGGAATTGAGAAAACAGCCCCAGATACTCTTCTTTCAACCCTGCTACCTCTGGGATAAGGAACAATTGCAGGTACCTGGTACTCTGTGGAACTGGTACCGTCAACCTCCTCAAGTATCACTGTCTGCATATGGGAGACTGATGTGGTATGATTTGTTTACTAAAAGTTTTGTTAACTACAAAATGCCACTTTATGCATTGTCCAAAATTACGTTTTCCCAGACATTTTCTACTATAAAAATACAAAGGAAAAATGAGTTGAAGATAAAAGTGAACAGAGAAAATAACAATGGGCTTTGTTGCTGCACTGGAGGAACAGCTTGTCAGGTCAGCTTTGCAGAGGGGCATATTCCCAAACCAGTCATCATTAACAGACTCACTTCCACAGGAAAAAAAGAAAAGGAAAAAAGACAGAGTCTGAAAACTCCGGACAAAAGAAATCCCTGCAGACAAAGTAAAAACAAATTAAAAGACCCATTATAAAACACAGATGCTACAAGGAAAATAAACTTTCCAAGATTTACTGGGCTTTGACAAAGTTGGACATTTGTGGAAAAGACATCAGCAGCAACTCCCAGGTAATGTGGCTGGAAAGCTAGACTCCTTTCTTTTTTTATCTTTACTCTCTGTGCAGAAGCTGCCAGGTTGGTATTCTTAGCTTCTGAATGCAGTGATGTGAGAACATGTGAATGTGGCAAACTGCCAATTGCAAGAAATTTCTAAAGTAAGCAAGACCCTAAAATTGTTGAACATTTCAGATTATGCTAAATCTTAGTTATTATCAGTGTACTGTGTATATATATGTATTTTTCATCAATGCAAACAAGACAAAAATAAGTTAGGGTGAAATTATATGCTTTCTTTCAACCTCTAAAACATTTCACTACTTTATATTGTGAACCAAAGGGAATATTATCTCCTCAAAACATATTAAGCACTCAAAGGATAACAGTTACAGATCAAAAAGTCCAAGAAAAAATTTTACAGGCTTCTAGAAGCACAAGTTGCAGACTGTCGCCAATGAGGGTCAAAGGAAGTTTCTTTAAGAAAGGAATGTGTGAAAAACTAAGAACTCCAATAATGTCCGCCAAATTAAGCATTTGGAGGATAAAGAAGAACTGTCCTTTTGTTGTCCTTTGGGACTTGGAGATAAACAGGTACTGATTCATTTGCAAAAGAGCAAAAGGAAAGGAGGCAGTGTTATTGGTGCCCCATGGGAGCCTGCTATTACCAGGTCGTCCTCTCCTCTGACTTTAACCATTCTTATCGTGGACTCAAACCTTACTCAGGCACATGAATTTTCAAGGTTGATGATAGAAACCTTCATAAAATTCAGTATACTTAAATCTTTTGAATTGTCCCAAATTCTGTCCTCATCATCTCTCACACACTTTCCCAAAGGTCCACTATAGTTCTAGGATATAAAACACCCAGTCAGTGTCTCTGGTCTGTTTTGAACTCTTGCAGTTGAAAGTAACACCGAAACGTGATGTCAGTTGAGATCCCTGACACCCCAAAAAAAGACAAATCTACAGAAATGGCCCTATTCCCCAAATTTTCTATTATCTTTGTCCTCTTTCCAGTGTTTTCCCTACCTCTAAAATGTCATAAAGATGTTCTGTTCCCCACATCGTATCTTTCCTAAAGAAAAACCTGAGTAAAGAGTTCTGCAGAGTTTTTTGTATGCATTTTGCATTCCATTGAAGACCAAAACATTCAGTCTGCTTTTAATATCCTGCTGTAGAATTGAGAGGAATAAAAATCCAAACTTTACCAAGGAGTTTACGTTAATTCCTTGGTTGAAAAGTTGACTTCTTGACTCTTTCAAAGGAGTACAATGGAAGCCTGTGTCGAAACAATCACTGAAAATGTGGACTCTGAAACTTTAAAAGCTGCTTAGTTCTTGCTTCCCATCTAATTTAACATTAAAGCTTTTTCAACCTAACTCTCAATAATTACTTAATCAAAGTCAAAATCCTTTTAGAATATACAAACAGTATCCTATGCAAATGGGAATTTCCTACATGTGGGTTGCTTTTGGTTGGGAATGGGAGCCTCTCTCTCCCTTTCCCTTCCGCTTTCCTAGATGAGAATGACAAGTTTCCCAGCTGCAGTTCCAGGACTTTCACCCTCCTTTTTGACCTTTTCTCAGGCATGTTCCAGTATAATCTGTAATCTACTGAAGTAGGAAAAGGAAACAGCAGCGCCCTGGTGAGAAACAGTGCCTTCTGACCCACATACCAAGCTGGGCGGAAGCAATGCTTGTTCACAGGAGCCAAGGAGAATAGAACACACAATTAAAAGAAAATGAATTTTATAAGTGTGTGGACACACAAACACACAGAGACATATTTTAAAAGACTATTAACACAACTAACAATTTAGGAAATGTGATTAAAGACAAAATGTTCAAGGATAATTCCAACATGATTTTTCTTACAACTTTCTTTTGGAGGCAATAAATGATAATGTAAAAACATTGCAACATTTTATGCATTTCAAGGAAAAACACTTGTTGCTTTTTCCAAGTAAGCAGATCAAGTCACCATATACACCATTACTGGTACTTTGGACAAGCGTGAAAAGGTAGAAAAGTTAAAGAAATTCCCACAAAATGGACTTCAAAACAAGAATCCAATTTTTTTCAAGATAAGAATTGAGGTTACTAATACTATTATAATTAATTCTTACAATAGCAAACAAAGCCTACATAATGTTTTGTACTACTGTTTATTAAATGCCATTAGAATTAAAACTGCACTTTGAAGGGAATGATACTGTATTAATTATTAACTAATTATTTATGGTCACATTTACTTTATATATAAATAATTTAATGAATCATTTGCTAAAAGGTTTTCCTTTTTTATTCTTAATACATTCTTACCTGTTCATTATTATTCTTAATGTGGAGGCTATCATAATATGTAATTTTAAGTATTTTCCTTTATTTAAAGCTAAAATAAACTCAATTTAGAAAATTCATACATAAAAATAAAAAATCATAAAGAAATAATTACTATTGCTAAAATCATAAGTAGAGTAAGTTTAGCATATATTTCTCCAAAAAGGCACTAATGTAACTAGAACAAAGAATGTCAAACTGTTATGTGGAAAAAAGTGAGAAAAGGAGATGAAATCAAGAGTTAAAGACAATGTTCATAAGATTTAAAATACAAAGGAGGAAAAGCAACAGAAGTAGCTAAAAAGACTTCTACTGAAATACAAAAATCTGCCTAAAAATATTATACAATTTAATCTGAATCACAGTCAATTCAATTTATAAACTGAATGAATAAAATCTCCCTAAAAGTGGGAAGTTTGTTACTTTATTATTCCTAGGGTACTCCATGGTTCTAGGATGAATAAAATTTATTAGGAGGTAGTGTTCTTGATATTTTAAAGTTTTAGCAATTATAACTCGTTTTAAGTATTAGGATTATAGTTTTATACATGTTCAACAATGAAAAATAAAAAACTGTAAACAAGACTGTCCTTACACAAATAAATATATATGAATAGATGATAATCTATTTAACACTAGAGGGGACAAAACAAATTCTTTGTAAAATAAAAAATAATAAAAAGATGGTGGGCCTTTTACCTTGATATGTAAACTGTCAAATTAAAACACATGTTTCCAACTCCTCTGAAAGAAGCTCAAATATAGTGGCGGAACTAACTAAAGACTTTAACCCTACTGAAAAAAAATCAGAATTAAAAGCATAATCTAAGATCCCTTAGACCAAATATGGAATAAGATGGGCTGCCCAAAGTATAACGTCTCATGAAAATTATTTTTAACAGTACTCTATACACAACTTTCTGACACTTATCTCATAATAAATTTTGTATCATATCAGCAGACCTAACAGAAGCATTCCACTTTTCAAAGAAAAAAATATAGAATCCTATCTGCCTGATTAAACAAATAAAACTTTGGTAAACAGGAGAACATGTAGCAGTATGGAGAGTTGGCTCAGAAATTTTTTAAACTCTGCTGGGCCGGGGATTTGGCTCAGTGGTTTTGCCGCCTGCTGCACAAGCGCAAGGACTGGAGTTCGATCCCCGGTACCAAAAAAACAAAAAAAACAAAAAAACAAAAAACTCTGTAATAAGATGAAGCATTTAACTAATTGCAATATATAAAGTGTATTTTCTTAGGACATGGAGAACTAAAAAATGATTTAACATTTGAAGAACTTGTCTTTTTCAATTACATTGAACATTGTGGACTTTAAGAATGATTAAATATTAAAACCACGGTATCTCCCTGAAGAACAAGCATCACAGTAAAGTGTAAGAAACTCTCCTAATAAGCAAATAGATATAAACCAAAATAGCAAAGACTCTCTTCTCCCGCAGCCTCCAGCTCCTCCAGTTGTCCCTCCCCACCCCACCCCAACAGAAGCCTTCCTTCTTATTACCCATGACTGTTAAGAATATTTTTTGGCTCTATTTCAGCATCATGACTCAGGTCATGAGAAGTGTCAAAGATGCATTTCCTTCAGATGGGAAAAAGCAACAGAATTTAACAACCATGCAAAGATGGGAGTATAGTGCAAAAGGGCCAAATCAGCATTTTTGACAACAGGAATAAAAAAAACTCTTTTATAGTCACATATATTTTATTTCCAGTTTCAAAACACTTATATCTTTCCATCAAAATATGCTTACATATTCTGCACAAGAAAAAGTAGAAACCAATATTCAATTGTGCTGCCTAAATTATTCAAAGACTTATGAAAAGAATTGATAACAATAAAGAATTTAACCTTGGCACATTATATGAACACTAATAATTCATTCAAGTCCTGGTCTTCTAACTTTACTTTTCCAAAAGCATACCTGTAAATTTATCCACATACATAAAAATTTCTTCTGTGGAAAAGCTTTCATCATAAAACCCACAAAGCGGTGTGATACCATGAAAAAAATGACTCCTGTTTCCCTGTGATTCTCTGCTAGCTCTATCACTTCATATTTTCCCTCATCCATGATTTTATCAAATGTAGACACATTTCAGTTCCCTCCAAAATTTGACTGGAATGACATAGCACTGAAAATTTAGTAAATATTCCCTCTCAGAAATTGCTCTTCACATCAAAAATGGAATAGCCTATCTCTACTGAAGATGCCAAGAACAAATGCCACATTAATTCCTCTGTCCATTCCGAAATACTTTTTCTCTAGTGCCTCCTTATAACTTCAATATTCTCACCTGCAAAAACAAATCACCCAATGTGAATAACTCTTTCAATGAACCTTAAATCCTTTTCCCTTCCTCACCTTCCTCCAAATTCAAAATGCCATTTACTCTATTATTCTAAGAACCATCAGAGTTTCTATTTCTCAATACACAGAAACATGGTATAGCACTGATCTGTCTTTTTAACATTTGGTAGATTACAACTATCAACAGCAAACTTCTAACTCCTGCTCAGATTTTAAACCTCAAGACCATTTATGTCTGTTACACTTAAGAATGATAATTCCTAGGGCCAAGGATATAGCTCAGTGGCACTGCGCCTGCCTGGCAAGCGCAAGGTCTTGAAAACTCAAGAGAAAAAATGATAATTTCTAAATCTATTTATTTGTCTCTATCATCAAGACACTGGTTGCCCTCCTGCTTCTCCTCCTCTAATTTTTTTCAAAACCAAGTACTGAAAAAATATTTCAGATCACCTTTTGATGAGTACATAAAGGTAAACATTCAATCCCTTATACCACATTGGTTATTAATACATAGTTTTTACTTTTTTTCTCCAATAACTAAAAATTTCATTTTCAAGTTTCCATAGAAATATTTCTATTTCACTGGGATCAGACCATAATTCTTAACTATTCTCCTTCCTGAAAAGACAACATTAATATACAAGTGGATTCTTCAAATCCCTGTAACTCCTTCGACTCCCTGAAAACCAACTTTTAAGTTTACTGCCAAAAAGTCTTCACTACTCCAGCATCATCCTATACAGAAAAGAGAAAGATTCCTTTATGAGGAAACTGATGAAGCTAAGTGAAAAGATAGTAACTATTACATGCGCAGACCTACCTATGGGCCCTATTATGTTGGTATTGCCCTTTCTACATTTAAAGAGCTCCCAATCAATTCCTTACTACTGAGTTCTTGATTAGATGAACAAAAATGAGCTAATAATAAAATTAAAAATAAGAATGATCAGTCAAGAATTCCCAGACACTGACGTCAGTACTGTAGCTTAATCAGTCTGATGAAGCTTTATCATTAATACTTCTTGAATCTACCTAGGTTAAGTACAAATGTAAAATCAGAGCTGAGAACCACTATTCTAATATGAAACAAAAATATCAAACAAACTGTAAACAAGGAATTTGGAGGAAATAAAGAATACAAGGAGCAAAAGCGTATTTAAAAAACTCTCTCTCAAAGAACTAAATAATATGGACATCTTTAAAACAAGAAAAAGAGCCTGGCATGGTGATGAGCAGGAGCATCACAAGTTGGTGCCCAGTCTGAGCAACTTAGATGTATCTCAAGAACCTGTATGAAAATAAGAAAATTTAAAACAGCTGGAGTTGTAGCTCAGTACAAAGATCCTGGGTTCAATCTCCAGTATGCAAAATAAATAGGTAGACAAACAGACAAACAATTAAGCAAAGGAAGTACTATTAAAAGAAACATTCAAATAAAAGCATATTAAAAACATTTCAGAAATGAAATTGCAACAAGATTGGAAGTTATAGAAATACCCTCATAAAATAAAAACTTTTTAACAAAAAGTTAGAAGTCCAATATAGTAGATCTATTATTTAACTAAAAGGATTTCCAGAAAGTGGGGAGCAAAAAAAACAGCTAAAAAATTTTACGAAAAGTTGAAAGAAGAGGCCTTTGGGAAATGACAGCATGGACAGGGATGGCAGAGCAAGAAAATCCCTTGTATTTCATTAGAAAATGATGGTATTTGATTTCTATAATGAATATATATATTTGTTTGATAAAAAATAAAATTTGCTTTAAAAAACAAATCACAACAATCAATGCCACACAATGTTAACAGAAAAGGAAAGAGATTATGGGCCATAATAATGATTCAGTGACTCAACATGGAATTTCATCACTTTGGTAGCATAGTATTCAGATTAAAAAATCCTTGAATTGCAATATACAGAAAAACAAAGAAATACCTTTTAGAACACATTGAAACTACTTATCCTATTATTATAACTGAAAGATTTGCTTCTATTCCACTATCTAAATACATTTATAGGAACTAGGTATTTAGATGGAATACTCAAAGAAGATACTAATTAGTAGTAATATATTACCAAAGGCCAATTCTCTAAGAAGACTTTAAGAAATAAATCACGGAAAACATAATAAAAAGAAAGAGGGATTATTATAAGATCTGATAAGACATCAACATTCACAGTATTCCCACATTCATACTAGCTTGCCTTTATTGCAATTATAGAAAAGCTGAGAAAATATTGCCCTCTAGAGGCTTGTCTCATTAACCATTTAAAACCAAAACTATTTTGAAGTGATGTGCATAAATTTACTAATGTAAGAAAATACATAGAAAGTACATATACATATTTCATAAAAATATTTCACGAGGGGCCAGGGATTTAGTTCAGTGGTTTCGCTGTCTGCTGCGCAAGCACAAGAACCCGAGTTCAATCCCCAGCACCAAAAAGAAAAACAACAAAAAAATATTTCATGAGAAGCAAAAAGCAAAATAAAAAATAATATTCTGGCTTAGCTTCAAGTGCTAAGTACATTAATAGACATTTATTTTAAAGCCAAATTTACAGAGAAAAATTATAGCATTCACAAAAGGAAATACAAGCAAAACATAAAATATCTGAATAGTATAATTAATAAAGCACTTGTAGAAGTTTAAAAGTATACTTTAGAATTACTGTAATGTAAAAGTGTAATTTATAGGTATTATAACATTTGGAATTTTTAAAGAGTTTCCACAGGTTAGTTGATTTTCTCCCCAAACAATGGTACCTGTACTACCTTCTCAATTTTGCTATGAAACTAAAGCTCTTCTAAAAATTAAAATCTATTTGAAAACAATAGTTATACTATTTTTTCTAAGAGACAGTTTCTCCAATTAGTGATTTTAAAAAGAAAATATCTTGTTTTCATGAAAGCCACTCTTTTCCTTACACTTTCCATATAAAGAACTCTTCTGCTATCTCTGAGAAACTACCAACAAACGTCATGAAAAATATTTAAAATACATCTGATTTTGGTGTGCACTCAATGTCAAAATTTTTTAAAGGATAATAGAAGGATTAAAAGGAAAACAAATTCACCAAGAAAATGTTGCATTCTAAAATAACTGGAAATAAGACTGCATCCGAGCTAAGACAATAAAATCCATAAAATCAGCAAAAACCTAGGTACTAAACTATGCTAAAAGAAGATTTTCCCCCATTTAACATTTTATACTATTTATATATTCTATGTCATATGAGGCATAAAATTTAAAGCAGAGCTACAGTGCACATGATTGATTTTCCTTGGCAAAAATTAAAACATACTCATGGAAACTTCAGTCCACAAGTAAACAATAATGTGAAAAGAGAAGTCAAGAAACATCACATTATTATTGATTCTTGCAAGTAGGTGAAATCATATAAGGCTGCAATATGTGGTTGCTTTCTATTTACAATTATGATGTGGTCTGTATCTAGAAAACTCCCGATCAACAAAAATAAATAATTACAATAAACCATCAAATGAAGGCTATAAACAGTTTCAGAGTGGGAAAATGAATACTGGGCACAGACGCTAAAAAAAAAGTGATATTGCCAATTCCCCTTCTTACTAAAATCTCCTCAAATGATGCCTCCACTAGTCCACCAAAACTGTTAGAACAAAAGTCACGTATCTCCTACATGAAAAATTTAATGCTGTCATTTTTTTACTTCTTACCTGCACTGGCCTATCAGTAGAATCTAACACATTCATTATTCCCTTCTCCTTCACACACACACTCCCAAATTTTATTTACTTGGCCTCTAAGACTTCTCATACATGCTTTTCCATTGTTGGAGAGCCCCAGGGTCAGTTCCAGGGCACCTCTCATTTATAATCCCGCATCAGGCCATCTCATCCTGCTTTCAGTTTTAACTATGGTCTATGCCTTCCAAACATTTGTCTCCATATAAATGAATGCTTTCCAGTGAATCTGAGGCACAGATAACTGACATTACTAGGCGCCAAAGATACAATTATTTAACATGTCAAAAACTCCTCTTCCTGTCCCCATCCACAAATCTGCTTTACCTATAGCATTCTTTACTTCAGTTGATGGCAACCCCACTCTTCTAGTTACTCAGGTAAAAAGCCTTACTAGTCACCTTGACTCATCTGTTCTTTCACACTTGATCATAAATGAACCAGAAACACTGGTGGTCCTACTATAAAAAAGAAATCAAGTATCCAGTGACTTTGGCCAACCTCACTATAAACAACCTGCTCCAAACCTCATCTTCTCTTGCCTGGATTGTTCCAATATTCTACTAAGTGGTTTCACTAGGTTTCTACCTTGTCCACTTAGAGACTACGCTTTCTCCATACAGATGTCCACTTGAATCGTGTCAAAAACTGTTTTATCACTTCAACCTTATTCTCCAAACCCTCCATAGCCTTCCCTTCTCCCTAAGTCAAAGGCTGACACAACCTGGCCACATTACCCGCTCTGAGCTCATCACCTGTTAAGCATCTTACTGTTTTTTTGCCTCCTTGCTTTTTTTTGAAAATTCCTGGCATATTCCCACCAGTATCTGCATCATTTTCTTTCTCACTTCCATTTTCTGCTGAAATGTCATCATTTCGGTAAAGGCCTACAAAAAGGATACTAATTTGAAATAGCCATCCTCTCCAGGCATTTCCTATTCTATTTCCACTCTTTCCTTTTCTCCATGGCTGCATAGAAACAGGGACATTTTCCATTTTTGTTCACTTTTGTATTCGTAGAGCTCAAAACAATGCCTAGACATAACACAGTAATTCATAGTTGCTCAACAAATGATTGTATCTTACATATATTAAAATGAAACCTGGAATCATTACAAATGAAAATTTCTTCTTTCTGGCAAGTAATGATTTAAATCACACTTGTCTTTCTTTCTTTCTTTTTTTTGCTACCAGGGATCAAACTCGAGACCTTGTGCTTGAGAGACAGGTGGTGGAACCACTGAGCTAAATCCCCGGCCCTCCATTTGTTTTTCTTAAAATAACATTTAAAGATGGTAAAAGCCTTAGAGTCTACATTTTACCAACTAATATGTAAAGTGCCAAGATAAAAACAAAAAAGCCTCTGTCATTATGGAAGTCAATATAATATGAGGTGCGGACATGAATAATTCCCGTATTACATAGGATAGAAGTATGTACAGATATCCATACTGAGGTTTACACATTTACAACATCAAGACAAGACTTAAGGGATTAAGTGATATTTTAGCTAGTTGAGTAGGCATTCTAAAGAGTAAAAATTATTTCAAGAAAAGTGCACATACAGGAAAGAAAAAATGAACATATGTGGCATATTCATAGAAAAGTACAGAAATCTAGGTATAGTGGAACAAAAAGACAGAAATAAGATGGGACATTCTCTAACATTCTAGCAGCACAGTGAGACACAATAATTTTAAGTACAAAACTAGTAGATCCTATGGTTAACAGAGGAGATATCTGTGGTATGACAGGAAAAATGACTGGGTCATGATCCGAAATTTATAACCATTGTTGCATCACAGTGGATTTGTGGATTCCTTTTCTGAATAATAGGCATAAATGCATGGAATATAATGTGTATAATTAAAATGAAAATGATTATATTAAAACAGCTAAAATGTAGTATAGTGATATTCAGAAGAAATTCAATTTAATATTACAATTGTATGTAATAATTTGAAGGCAATGATAAGTATAAACAATATTTGAAGAAATATTCAGTAATTCAAGACATATATATATTTCATATACACTGTGATAGGAAAACATCTGTATTTTCTATTGGTAACAATGTCATAAGTACTGCTAACATTATTACATATGTTTTCTATACTCATACTGAAAAGTAATGCTTACTTTTGGTCAAAGGGTAGTGAATATACAGATTGAATTGTTTTTCCTGTCTCTGTCCATGAATTTCAATTTAAGAAGTCCTCATCTACACTAAGGTCCTGGCAACAAGCTAGGAAATGAAAGAGATATTTAGAAAGAATATATTTCAAATAAATAAACATCCTCTGGGAAAAGGCAAATAGATAAAATAATCCTAACCTAAACTGGATTGCCTCCAAAAAGTAAAAAGGAAACACCCCTATATCAATTGTTATTTAACAGTTTCCTTTACTTTGCTAAAAAGAGCACAGACAACAACAGTATTACCGCCAAAACATGATTCATTTTCAAGATGACTCCCTCCCTGTTTAAAGGTTTACTCACACAAACTGGTAAATATTTCATTTTTAGAACTAACCAACAACAATGCCCATTTTGTTTTGACATGTAAGACACAGAAAGAAAATGAAGAAAAATGACTGTCACTTTAATGTCTCTGCTTCCAAAATCTACACACATGATGGTGAAATTCTGAGAGTAACATTTTAACACATGTGTTACTGGGGGGGGGGATGTCTCCTGAAATTCCTGCCATATAGAAGAAAATTAAAATTCTAAGTACTGTCAAAGAATGTGGAATCTTTTTGAAATTTCTATAAAATAATGAAAACAATGCAATCAATAAAGCTAGAAGGAGTATACTTTGATTTGGAAATCTAGAATTACTCTTCAACTATTGTCCTTTTACAAATGATACAATCTTTCATTGGTTGGTACTTTGCAACCTTCACCAAAATATACTCAAAGGTATTTGTATATAGTCATTTAATGTCTGTCTTTCTCTTGAAGTAAAAGACTTAGGAGGACAAGAATAACCTTAATTTTTTGTGCACACTCTGCCCAAAGCCTAGAACAAAAGCTGTTATGTGGTTTGCTGAATGAAAAAGGAAGAATGGGAGAAAAAAAGACATGTAAGAGAATATTCCCTGATGATATACAAACAGAAGGACTACAAATCCTTCTTAATTTATCACTATCTCTCTTTTTATTTCGAGACAGAAGCTCAATAAATTACCCAAGCCAGTCTTGAACTTGTCATCCTCCTACCTTAGCAACCTAAGTACAGGGGATTACAAGCGTGTGCCGCAATGCTCGGCACAATACCTCAATCTTGAAAACCTAAAATGGTTATCAACAAGAAGAATATGGAAAAAGAGTAATCAAATGCCCACATTTTAAGGCATTCTGATGAGACTGAAATGGTATAATCGCTCTGATATTACTTACAAAGATTAAGATTAACAATGTAATGACTGAGAATTTCCATTCAAAGATAAGTATACATTTATACCAAGAAACAGTAGAAAAATTTTCATTGCATCATTAGAAAAACTCCAAACTAGAAACCACACAAATGTACATGAACAATATTAGAAAAGATAAATGAATGGAAGCAGATCTCCACAAAGGAATAAGAAAAGAATTTTAAACACAGCCTCAAAAAACAAGGCAGGTTAGAAATACTTAAAACTGTTTTGTATACTGCCTAAAATAATTTTTCACCACACAGAACAATTATCAAAGCAAACAACAGAAATAAATGAACTAAATCTACTTGTAATATCATGAATGAATCTTATGAATATAATATCCAAAAAGTAAATGTACTAGAATATAAATATTCTATAATTCTATTTATATAAATATGAAAAACAACATTTAGGATACTTCCTTAGAAATAGAACTATTTATAAAAAATAAGAAAGTGAGGGCCGGGGATTTAGCTCAGTGGTTCCATCGCCTGCCCCACAAGCACAAGAATCCGAGTTTGATCCCCAGTACCAAAAAAAAAAAGAAAGTGAATACCATAAAAACCTGAATCATAGTTTAACATTATAGAGAAGGGGTACAGAAAAGAGATTTTGATAAGATTCCACTGACTGACCAGTATAGTGGTTATGTAATTATTTGCTCTATAATAGAGATAAAATAAAAGATGTATCTCAGATAAATTCCTGAGATACATCTTTACTTCTTTTTCCTGTAACGTACCAGCATAAATCCCACAGAGGGTACTTTAAAATAAAATAAAATGACTGCTCTATCTAAAGTATACATGACTAATGACTATTCTTTTGCAACAATGAGTATTTCTTAATAAACTATAGTACTGGCCCATTCCAGACAGAATATTCTAGAAGACATATGTGGAAATGTAGATCAGTTCTCTAAAGTTATGAAAGTAGTTCAAATTATATAAGCATGATACCAAAACTTATATCCTTAGTTAGGGAGCATGGTAAAGATTATCGTTACTATAATGGCTCGCGTTCATTAATGATTTAATAAATAAGAATGTTTTAAATGAGTTTAAGATCTTGTCATTCTATGAACAGATTGCAAAAATTTTTATTTTACCTTAGCTCCCTAAAACTAAAAATGCAGTCAAGGAAGGTTGAAGGGAGCAGTGGAGAGAGAGAAATTAAGTTTACCATGCAGGGGTGAGCCAGAAGGGCTGCTCGATAGACCTGGAACAGGGCTACAACGACCTCCTTGCTTAGACGTCAGCTCTTGTTCAATCTCTTCCAGCCCAGCACTTTTCTGGAAACGGCTCATGCGATTCACTACTCGTGGTGACATATGAGTACGAACACAAGGCTGGCCACCATAAGGGTTGATGGGGAAAACATGCGAGGTACCCCGGAGGGTACTGACCACAACCCAGCGACAGTCATGGCTGAAGCAGATGTCCTGAACCTAGAGATGAGACAAGATACAAAAATAGCTGAAATTATGTGGATTTTGCTAAGGGTATAACACATCACCAAATAGTAATAGAAATGATTGTCTCATTCTGAAATCTCCCTAAGAATAGGTTAGTAAATGAAAAAATTTGTTTTATCGGTAGGAGTTTCACAATGAATGTCAATCAAAACTCCACGTCGGGAATCTATAAAGTTTAGAGAAGGGAATTCTGTTCCTTCCTGCATGGAGTGCCAAGTCAGAAAACAGGATCTAGGCATCCGATTTCTTATATAGAGTTGTAACAAAAATGATGAGTCAGGCTTATTTTCCTAAAAGATTTTCTAACAAGCATAGAATGATAAAAACTTAAGTCATATAATACAGTGAAAGTTGTTAATTCAATCATTTACTCAAATACTAATTAGACACCATGCTAAACACTAGGAATGAAAATCCACGTTATTGCAGTTTAATAGGAAGCTAAGACATAAGAAATTTATTCAGAGATAATATATAGGAAGTGAAATAACTTTCAAGTATACAGGCACAGTGGCCACAAAAAGGAAGGAAACTATAGACTCTGCTTCTATAAACAGGTGTTCACTTCTCACTAGAAGATAATGACTTAGCGCATAAGGAATAATTACACAGAAAAATTCTTAGAATACCCCTGGACCAAGAAATTTAGCTATCTTTTTGTCATTGTTTATTTATTTTATTTTTGTTTTGTTTTGAGTTTGACACAGGGTCTCAGGGAGCTGCCTTGGCAGCCCATGCATGATCTTGTGTCCTGCTGCCTCAGTCTCCAGAGTTGATAGCATTACACAGATGTGTCACCACGCTCAGCCTGGAATTCGGTTTTAAGTATGATAAGAAACCCATTCTAATTTGAATCTATTTAGATATTCCATTTTAGAAACAAATATAAGGTAGAAATGGTAGGTAAGTTCTTCAGGATGTCAGAAGCTCCACAGAAGTCACCAAAAAGTTTGGGTTTTATTTGAGAAGTAGTGGAATGAGATTTCAATTTTGGAAAAATTGTTCTGCAAGCAAAATGTAGAGGAGAAGAATAGTGGTAGGGATGTGGGTAGCTATAGGAAAGTTAGGTAGGAATTCTCTTACATATTCAGGGATAAACACCCTGAACAGCGGTGGGAGACCGAAGAAAGAATAAAAACACTCTAAACATATACCCAGCAACAACCATGATAACGACAAAGATGATATTCTATATCTGCAGAGATTGGCAAAGTTTTTCAATCAGGTGCCACTGGATTTTGCGTAATATACCATCTCTACTGTCTAATGTGCCCATGCAACGCTGCCCTTGTCCTGCCATTACAAACAGAAAATATAAAAATGAATGAATACAGTCATGTTCTGAGGTCTGGGAGACTTTACAAAAGCAATTAGCTCCTCACAGACCTGATCTAGGGAAAATTAATCACTAATTTGTTTTAGATTTATACACTGAATTAAGTTCTTTGATATTTGAAGTAGTAATTTTAATTTACTATCTCTATCTTAGTATCAATCTAAAGGTAAACACTTGAGCAAAAATATCTCCATTTATTTTTTCATAAAATGAAAGTCAAGTAAAATTTGCTATTGCTCTAAAGTGGGGTGTGTGTGCTGGGAACCCAACCCAGGGTCTCATGCCTACTTAGCATGCACTCTACCACCAACTACATCCATCATCCTGTTCTAAGCATTGTACACATAGCTTCTAAAAAGGAAGGCTGTCCACAAGTATTTTAGAAGGTTTCCTACATTGACGTATATAAAATTTCTATCACACAACTGTCAAATAGTGCTTTATAAACAAAAAAGGAGGTTGAGGCAGAGGCAAAGGGAAATCCATAAAAGGAAAATCATAGAGGTATAAGGATATCTGAAGAGTAGAATTTCACATGAAAACTATGTATCTGTGTGTATAAACATATATGAGTGTCAGGTGTATTAACTTTCATTATAACAACATGAATTAAGTAAAATTCCTCAAGCAGAGAAAAGCATTCCAATATATCAGATTTTTAAGTAAGTCTAAACTCAAGATTAAAATCTTAATATATCAGATATTTACTATGAATAAAAGGTGTATGTGTTCATCGAAGTACAAATTTGGAAAGGGATCTGAAACCTCTTGAATAAAAATTTTTATCTTATATAGCAAGACAAGGTAACTTCACTGTGATTCTACTGCTATAAAAACATTACCAATACACGGATAAACTAAAAGTTCAGCCACGTGCCTACTCTTCTAGATTACCGTCACAGATCAAAATGATACGTTAATGTTAAAATGAAACTCTACATGAAAGCTGACAAATTTACCAACAATTCCAGCATTTCACATAAAAAGTTGTTCCACGATTACTTTAACCTCTGCAGTTTGCTTATAACAATTTTCAGTTTAACAGACTTTTAAAAATGGTTTAAAGATCCTATCAAAAGAAAGAGTGAAGAGGCCAGGGATTTAGCTCAGTGGTGCTGCCGCCTGCCTCGCAAGCACAAGGTCCTGAGTTCAATCCCCGGTACCAAAAAAAAAAAGAAAGAAAGAGTGAAAATGGTAGTAAAGAAAGGAGAGGTGCAAAAGAAAAGTATGAGCAGCAGAAGCTAGAAAAGAGATATACAGTAACAGAAATTTTTAATATCATAATATCAAATGTACTTCTGCCTGAGAGAATCAAATATATAAAGAAAAACATCATTAGGCTTATTTAGTAATTTATAATCCATCCACATTGTTTTCCAAAATCTTTTTCCGGAACATTTGTATCAATGAAAAGGTGTTTCCTTCTCTCATTTTAAGACTACATGTGATATGAGGTGGCATTCACAATCAGTATCAAGGCAGAGAAGACAGAATTCCACCTACTGCTACTCAGAAAACTGCTATTAAAGAAGTGACTTTGCTGCATGACCTTGAAGACATGTCAGCATATATGAATGAGCAGAGAAGGGGTGCTAAAGATGTTAGCTGTCAGGCGAACTACAGAAACTAAATCCTTTACATAACATTACAGAGGATAACAAGTCACCTACCCAGAGAATGACAACAGATACATCTGTTGGTATTAACGAGTTAGCCGGGTGGTTTTTCATATACTATTAAAAGCCATGGTATTTCTAACTAACATTTTCTCATCAAAAAACAGGACAGCTCCACGTATCTCATGTTTAACTGCGTATTTGGATAACATCAAGGGGCCATCACAGATGATTGACGTATACCTTTTCAGTTTGCACTTAGAAGTTGGCACTCTGTGTGGTACTTTGCGATACATATGGATGAAATTGCCTAATAACATATTTCTCAGATTATATTTCCATCATGTGTCACATGACTGTATTGAAATTTAAATAAAAAAATAATCTGGCCTATGTAGAATCTACTAGTTAATTAGAATTTTTTCTCCAAACCACTATTTGTTCAGTATTAGTTTTGAAAATCTTTCTAAAACAAATCACATCTTCTGATGTCTTCTTAATGCTTGCGATTTTTTTTTAATTATATGGAAAAATGTTTAAGTACTTTTCGCTTTTGCTTTGGTTGAGTTCTATTATATTTGAATATTATTATAGTTTTTTTTCCCTTGCACTGCTTTTCTTTGAATAATTTTAATTTTTGTATATGTGTATGTTTAGTGAATGATAATAAAGTTATACATTAATTTAAAAAAACAGGAGAGCTCTATGGGAGTGTCTCACTGATTCAGTTGTACAGTAGTAGTAAATGTCATGGAAAATAACATTTACCATGTATAGATTAGGCACTTATGATAAACAGGAGATAAACTATAGGATCCTGTCACTGTCTAAAACCCTATTCTCAAAATTAGGAAACAAACATATTTCTATCCCTATTTTTGAAAACACTATTACTTTGTAACACAGGAACTAAGCAGTTTTGGGTAGCAAAGGATACAGCGTATGTGCTTCCAGCAGGCCACATTTCAAAATGCTACTGAACTGAAGCAGGGGGTGTCTGTGGGCACCAAACCAGTGTGGATTTCTTTAAGGACTGAGATTGGCACACTTGAACTGAGGTTGGCAGACTTTTTCTATAGACAGTCAAATAGTAAAAATTTAGGCTCTGCAGGCAAGGAAGCAAAACCAAAGGTATTATATGTCGGTAATGAAAAGAGAAAAAATATATGAAAAATTTCACTAATGAAATTCAAAAATATAATGAATTTGCTGTAATATTTTTGTAACATAAGCCTTCTGTTGAGAAGAACGAAACTCATTTTTGGAGGATAATATTTTGTGTAACAGAGGTTCAAAGTTAATGTTATTACATTGCAAAATTCATCTATTAGAACCATTTCAGGTGGATACTACTGAATATAATAAACAGTCAGGGGGCCATAGACCATAGTTTGCCAAATCATATTATACTATCTACATTGTGGTCAAGAAAGAATGCCAAGTAGAAAAAGCCTCATAAACCTAACATCAGAATTAACAAAGGGTATGATATTCTCAGATTTAAAATTAGTATTGACATGGTATAGAACAATCAACATAGCACAATGAAAAAAATACATATCCTTGCTAAAGCTAAAAGAAGAATCCACACATGACATGGGTTAAGAACATGAGATTAACATAATAAACATAATTTAAAAATTCAGGTGCAGACATTTGGTTTCATTTGGTATTCAAAATGAATACAGCTACATTCAATACAATAACACATAATTATTTCAGAAATGTATCTAAATGTGAAAAAAATACATGCACATAAATCCAAACTACCCAGAGACAACTATTTCTCAATATCTTGAAATACATCTAAGCATCTCTAAATGCATAAATGGATTTATATTATCCATGTAAACATATAATAAAATACACACATGTGCCTCCATACATAATTTTATATCAGATTACATTAAAATAGCCTATTTGATATGCAAAGCAATCTAAGAATATTAGTATAAAAGGCTGTGAAAACATAGGGAAATAGTGCTATAAATACAAAGCCTTACACATTACTATATGCTTTCCCTAGAGGTGGTATATAATAGTAAATATATCTATGCTTAGTTACCTATATGACCACGGGAGAGTAAGCTAACAACTCTGAAGTTCTGTATTTGCAAAAATAAAAACCATAATAAAGCTGGGGATTTAGCTCAGTGGTTCAGCAAACACAAGGACCTGAGTTCGATCCCTGGTACCAAAAAAAAAAAAAAAAAACCATAATAAAGAAATCTCATAGGGTTATTAGGTCTAATGAATTAATATGTAGAAGACTTAAAAATAATGCCTAGCACTTAATAAGCCATATATATATAGTTGTCATTTTATCATAAAAATATATTCCAACTGTTCAAATATTTCGGTTTTCACTTCTAGTAACAGGGACTAAACCACTACCATCTGTCTACCAGATTACTCCATTAATATACACCTAACATAGTCCATGCACCTAAAAGCAACACAAGACAGAGTAGATAAATTATACTTCAACATTAAAATCTTTTGTGCATCAAAGGAACTACCTAGAATGTCAAACCACAAAACTGGAGGTATTTGTAAGACATCTGATAAAGATCTAGTAACTAAATAATTTACAATTCAACAATATAAAGAACTCAATTAAAAGTTACCAAATTATTGACACCAGGAAAATGTAAATCAAAACCTCAGAAACAGCACTTCTTACCCATAAGTACGGTTAAAAGAAAAAAGAAAAAAATAAGTGCTCATGAGGGATGCATACAAATTAGAACCCTTATATATTTCTTGGGGGATATGTACACGGTGCAAGCACTTAGAAAATGTTTCAAAATGTTAATCATTCTCAGCACTCTAGGAGGCTGAGACAGAAGGATCACAAGTTCACATCCAACCTGGGCAACTAAACAAGAACTTGTCTCAACATTTTAAAAAGGAGGGGTGGGACTGGAGTGGTATACCTCAGTATAAGACCCTAGGTTCAATCCCTAATATCAATACCAATAAAAAAAATAGATCAGAGTTATCATGTGCCCCAGCAGTTTCACTTCTAGTTGCCCAAAAGAAAAAAAAAATCTACTCACATGAAAATCTATACGTTAACAGTCTCTATTCTTAAGAGCCAAAAACTGAAAGCAATGCAAATGTCCATCAACTGATGAATTGATCAGCAAACTATGGTACATCCACACAATGGAATATTATTCAACCACAAAGAGAAAGGTGGACTAAAATTGAAACATTATGCATAGTAAAAGATGCCACAGACATAAGGCTAAAATCATATGATTCTATGTACAGAATAAGCAAGTCTACAGATACAAAACATTGATTAGCAATTGCCAAGGGCCAGCAGGAGGGAATGAGTGTTTACTAATAAGGACCAGGTTTATTCTGGAGTGATGAAAACAGTCTGCAAAGAGATAGCTGTGTTTGATGTACAACTCTGAAAATATACCTGTGTTATTTTTTTTTTCCATACCAGGAATCAAACTCAGGACCTTGTGCTTGCCAGGCAAGTGCGGGTGCCACTGAGCTACATCCCTGGCAACTCTGAGAATACATTAAAAATAACTAAACTGTACACTATAAAATGGTGAACTTTATGTATATGAATTATGTCTCAATAAAGCTGGAATTTTTTAAAAGGAACACAAATTAGCTGTAGTGCTGAAAGAGAAATCCAATAGTCTCTTTTCATAGGCTGAGGTTTCAATTCATAGCCCCTGAACTCTTAAGAGATGCCTCTGACATCCTAAGCCCGAAGAAAAGATAAGCAGCTATTAGGAAGACTAAACTAGTGTGTTAACCATGCCCATTTCGGCTTCCAACACATCTGGGGTTAAGTTAAACAAGATTTGAATACGATATGGATAAATGATACAACCAGGTGTTCTTATTAAGTTTCCCTCCATTGAGCATAAAAGTGTGACAGACAAAGGAGAAACCAAGTAAAATCTCATTGGGACTTACCATCATTAAGCGTGTTTAAATAGAAAGATGTCCCAATTTTTATCTAACAGACACAAATTAAAAATTAGAGTTTTGCTGAGGATTTAGCTCAGTGGTTCCGGCGCCTGCCTCACGAGCGCAAGGTCCTGAGTTCGATCCCCGGTAACTCCCCCCCCCCCAAAATTAGAGTATTTAACTGTTTTGAAAATTTATATTATGTGGTTTAGTATTTAAATGTTTCCTGTATTATTTATCATATTTATAACATCTTACACTCATTTCTCATTGTAGTGATATAAAATGGTATGATCAAAAACCAATTAGGCTCTAGAAATCTAATGTATTAGCTTCTTAACATTTACAACATTCACACAATTTTCATTTATATAACTGTTTTGGGCAATGTGAATGATTTTTTAAAAATATTTCACTGGTTTTAGAATTAAATTTAAGCAAGAAATATCTAATAAAGCAGGCATATATCCACATGGAAAATAAAATTCTAAAATATTTTAGAAATTCCAACCTTTATCAAAACTTAAAACCCCTACGTTGAATTCATAAGAGGATAAACTCAAAATATATAACAGAGAAATGAAGTAACAGAATGATCTCTTACTACTTTTTCAGCATCCAAAATGCAATAATGACCATCTTATACAATTCCAAATTAACGCTGCAAATTTACCCCAAAACCACAATCAACAACCTGGATCAATAACAGCAATAAAATTGTGGGCTATTCTAACCTCCTAAATCTTGAAGTTTGATTCTCAGACTTCAGTGTGATTAAAAAGAAAGTAAAGTGGGGCGTGGTGGCACACACCGCAGCACTCAGGGTGGCTGACAGGGAGGACTGCAAGTTCAGGGTCAGGCTGGACAATTCAGTGACTTAGGGAGAACCCGTCTCCAAAAAGAAGAAGGGAGGAGGAGGGGGGAGAGGGGAGAAACAACTAGATGATTTGTAAGAAATGCAGATCCTGTGCCTCCACCCTCAGAACTGTGATTTAGCAGGTGGAGAGGGTAGGTTGTGGAATGATAAGTAAGAAATCTCTATTTCAGAACACTCATACTTCCCTTAATATTGATCCAAACACTGCAATGTTATGGTTATAAAATAAACTGACCAGTAATGGCATTCCCTCCAACTCCACACCAAACCTCAGAAATTATGGGAAAAAAATTTTTAAATAAGGTGATAGCAAATGGTAGCCTAGCACAAAAGTAAAACAGAGAAGAGGAGGAATAATTTTTTTTAAGGTAAGGAAAATATTCTTTTGTTTTGTTTCATTTTGTTGTTTTGATACAGGGTCTCACGATGTAATTCAGGCTACCAATGCACTTACTATGTAACCCAGGCTGGCCTTGAACTCAGAGTGATCCTCCTGCCTCAGCCTCCCAAGAGCTGGGATTACAGGCATTCACCACCACACTGGGCCTAATAAGGAAAATATTCTATATCCTCTAAAAAATTTATTTAATTGATACATAAAAACCATAAAAATTATACATATTAATGGTATATGATTTGAGATCTTGAGACAAGTACACACTGTGTAATGCTGAAATCAGGTCAAACGCTGCTCCATATCTCGATTGTGACAGAGATGTAATTACTGACAGAAAATCCAACGCTCATCTCTAATGCCCATTCCCTCACCTAATAGCACTCCTTCACAGAACCTCTCTACAGACTCCAATGTGCTCGCCATTCTCTCTCACAGTGAGTACCAACAGAGTTGTGATCAGTCTGGTCTGACAAAAGCAAGAAGTGGCTGGCAGATTCTAGGAAAGCGCCAAGTTTCCTAATAAAATAACCAGCCCTGATGATACCTTCATTTCTCATCCTATCGCCTTGAATTCAGAAATGATGCCCAAGAAAATGGCTTTTTTCTTTTTTGGTACCGAGGATAGAACTCTGGACCTTGCGCTTGCAAAGCAGCCGCCAGAACCACTGAGTTAAATCCCTGGCCCCAAGAAAATGGCATTTTAAAGTAGCCTTGAAGAAGGGGCAAAAAAAAAAAATCGAAGGCATCATTGAGCAATTGTATTGAAGACTTCTTGTATCATGACAAAAATAAAAGCTGTTTTAACACTCATTGTTAAATGCAGTTTTTTTACTCAGAAACATATGCATAATGATTCAAATAATGCCTCCCTCTTCAACCCTAATAAAAAAAACCACAAAGCTGACAGTGTTTTAATAAAAAAATCTCAAACCAAGATTTCTTACAGAAATGGCAACTGATCACAAGTAGCAAAAAACTAACTCATCACAACTGCCACATAGCAAAAACTAAGCCGAAAAGGTCCAAGCCAACATATGAGGTTACAGTTAACAAAAATACACAGAAATAGAAAAAGGAAAGTATGTGTGTAAGAATTAAATACAAGATTCAGAAACATCCCTGTCACATACTTCAAAAACTTTAATCTTTCAAAATCATTAAAGGGGCCGGGGATTTAGCTCAGTGGTTCCGCAGCCTGCCTCACAACCGCAAGGAGCCGAGTTCAATCCCTGGCACCAAAAAAAAAAACAAAACCCAAAATCATTAAAAACACTTTCAGTAAAATGTTGGGTCTCAGCCAGACATGGTAGTGCACACCAGTAATCAAAGCATCTGGAGACTGAACCAGAAGGATCGCTTCGAGTTCAAGGCCAGCTTGGGCTTTATAGTGAGTTCAAGGCCAGCCTGAACTACACAGAGAGACTCTGTCTAAAAAAAAGCAAACGAAAGCAAAGGTAAGCTAAGCTAAGCTAAGCTAAGCTAAGCTACGCAAAAAGGCATTTTAGGAACTGACACATCTGTTCCTCCTTTATTCTTTTTTTTTTTTCCAAAGGAATGAGAAAGAATGAAATCTTAAAGTATGAATCTTAGTGTCTAACATAATTTGTCAACCCTAAAATATCCGTAAAGAGTTGTCAACTAATAGGAACTTGCTGTTGATAAAGGAGTTAATATATGCAGAGCAAATAAAACAGTAACTGGCCTATTTTAAATGATCTAATTGTTGGCTAGTAGTGCATCAGTGAAATGGGGATACTGCTATGTAAGACAAAGAGTTCAAAATATTCTTCGCAATTAAGAATAGCAATGTGCCCTCTCCAGTACACAGAAGGGTTATGTTCTTACCTTATAATAGAAACGCATGGAGATTTTAATCCCGAACAGACTTTCTACCAGAGCTTAAAATAATCTAGTTTGTAAATTACTTTCAGTGTCCCTAAACTGGATGTGACATGGCCATTCCAATAGTGAAAAGACAAGGGGAAAAAGATAAAATGAGTAGTAGAAAAACATGGAAGGAAGGAGAAAAAGGTAGGAAGATCTAAAGGGAAGATGATTACAAGATGGGAAAGATCGAGGTTTGAATTCAAGCTCTCACACTTCTGATGAGTCTGAAGCTGGAGATACAAATACCTTTGCCTACAAGAATATCTTTAGGTTTAAGTAAAATACTTGCCAATAATGTATTTTTTTAAAGTGCCCACAAAGTCAGTAGTAAAGAAAGTTCTTTTGACTCCCTTAGATAAGCTTTTCTTCCTCAAAGAAACAAAATCATACAGAGTATATGTTCCTTGACAATAAATAATGCAATCACAGCCGGGGATTTAGCTCAGTGGTTCCGCTGCCGGACTCGCAAGCGCAATGACCTGAGCTCGATCCCCGGTACTTAAAAAAAAAGCAATCACACAAATTAGTAAGAGAAAAATGGCAGGAAAAATATCTAAATATGAGTGGTAATTAAACAACACATTAAATAATCCTCAAGTCAAAGAAAAATGCTTAATGAGAGTTAAAAATAAACAATAAAAATTAAAATATAATATCAAAATATGTGAGAGGACATTAATATAATACTGATGAAAAAATTATTCTTATTAAAAAAACCAAAAAAACAAAAAAATTATTCTTCTAGGTACTTAAATTGAAAATAAGAATCAAATATTGTAAATTTCTACTCCCAAAAAATCTGAAGGAAAAGAACAAGAACAAGAAGACTGAAATAGCAAACAAACCAAAAAGAAGAAAATAATAAAGACTAGAGCAGAAATTAATGAAAGATAAAACAAGAGAAAAAGCTATAAAACAAACAAAAATCTTCAAAAATACATAAGTCACTTGTTATCAGGAAGGCTATAGGATATCACTAAAAATCCAGATTTTTTAAAGCAGATAACAAATAAAACAATACTATGAATAACTCCACTTAAATAAATTCAACAACAGAAAAAACAGACCAACTCTTCAAAACCAAAAGCTAACAGATTCAACTAAGATGAAATAAGTCATCTCAAAAGCCATACAGCTAATGACTTTCTCTTTTATTAATTAAAAGAGAAAAGAGGACTTCATAATTGGTTTTATGGGGCCACTCTACCCTGATAATGTAAAACTATAAAACTTAGAAAAATACATAGGAGATAAACATTCAGAATTCAGAGAGAAGCAAACAGTTCTTTAGCTTACTACCAAGAGCATCATCCACTTAAAAATTTGACAGATTGGATCTCATTAAACTAAAAAATTTTAGCTCTTTAACCCCATGTCAGGTAGATGGCAGAAAAATACTGCAAAGCATTTATCTTACAAAGAAGTAGTATCTATAAAAGGTTCTAGTCAAAATTAAAGACATTGACTCTGTATAAATTCTAAAACTAAGCATGTAGCTACATGCTTGGTACCTAGGCCAGAGAAATGATAACTATTCACATATCTATTACAGACCACTGAAAATATTCTAGATACCCTTTACAGGTGAATGTACCACCACGGGAGGAGGCAGGTCCGGTCATAAAAGAGCAACGTGGGAAACTATTCAGTACTTTGAAAGTAATGTTAAATACACAAACCTACACATGCCAAAACTGCACAAGACAATGCATACACCACACAAATGAGTATAAATTTGGTGTGATCTAGCAAGCAGCGGTGGACCTATCAAGGGCAACATCCTGGTTTATGAGATATTACACTGGAAGTGTGTAAAGTGTGACCATTGAGGGAAAATGGGTAAAGTATACACAGGATATTTCAGTATTATTTCTTACAGTACAAGTGAAACAATAATCATCTCAATTTTTAAAAATTTAAAAAGAAAACAGTGACTGTGAGGCCTTAGTAATAGCGCAGATCAGAAGACTCTAAGGGCCTGTCTCTCGCTGCAGCCTCCCTGATGTTCACTGGAATGAGAATGAGAGCTGCCCAGAAATGACAGACTACAGAGTTGTCTTTGTGGTCAGTGTTGGGGAAAAGGAGGGAAGGGGGGCTGGGGAGACAGAAAGAATCAGTGTCCTGCTATGCCCGGACATGAATTGGAGGCTGGGAAGTAACAATACTGCTCATGGCAGGGAAGTGGCACCAACACAGGTACACCAGTCATGGATCTAAGGGCCCAGTGAGAAAAAAGGCCGAAGTTCCAAGCTGACCCTACCGCAGTCACAAGTTTGCCTTCCATGCAACCTAGATAGGGAATAACATCGTTGAATGGCCAAGCTGTCACAGGAACAAATGACAATGCTCTCATTGAAAGCATTATTGCATGTTTTCACAGAAGGAAATATATGCTAGACTGGGGCATAAAAGATTAAGTGTCTTAGTTCAATTCGTGTACTTCTGTCACTTTTGTTGATGTATGCATGAGTATTAATTGCTTACCTGTTTGTACTTAAACACTTGTGTCAGAGGATATCGTTGGCCATCTATATTGAGATGACAGTGGGACAAGTTCACAACAGACCACCTACCAGGCTTCCAGTTCCCTCCCATGTCATATAACAGAAACAACACAGAATTCCAGGAAGAAATGTTTAGGTAAGGCTTAATGGCTGCCTAAGTACTAAGAGGTATTATCCAAGTACAATATCGCCACCTGCCTGATGAAGCAACCAAGTACACTCCCTTTTTCAGAGAAGGCAGCTCCTGACTAACTTGCTATGTTCTAATCAACTGAACAACTGTCCCACGGAGGTCTCTGACTTTCCAGATCCACTTTGGGATGGCTCTACATGAATACAAGAACAAACAAGGTGCGAAAGACCATAACAACAACTGCAAAAGAAACTGAAACGGTATATTCCAAAGTGCAGCCTGCCTGGCATCTTGGGGTTTATGCCTACATTATCTCCTACTCCACTGCCTGGGGCAATGCCACTGACTCAACAGGCCCTCTATTCACACAGCTCCCATTAAATACCTAGGCCTGGTTCACTGGCAACTTAGATAAGAGGAAATATAATGCTATCCACAGGGCTGTGGCAGCTTTCTGACCCTAACAACAGAAGCCTAACTGAAGTAAGGAGCAACCAGCACAGGGGAATAATGGAAAGCTATCAGTCCCACTTTAATCCTGGATAGGCAAACAATGCCAATGAGTCACTATGTCCATTCACTTAGGTACTGTATGTAGATGCTCTGTTAAATAAAATGGATGAATGAGTTCAAGGGCATTTATGTGGCCATAAAGGCCCAAGTCATGTCCAAAGGCAAAAGTAGGGAGAGCAACAGGCCAAGAAAATGGAGTTACATACAGTTCAATTGGGCAAAGCCTCAAGCCACAGAGGAAGATCAAGGCTTGAAATTCCCTGGCATTTCCCCTGCTGGATTTTGAACTTCTTTGGTACCAGTGACTCATGTATTCTTTCCCATTTCTCCCTTTTATAAGGGAGAATGTCTGTCTCATGAATGTCCTAATATATTTTAGTAGCAGATAAACTCAGTTGTAATTTCACAAGTCCACAGATGGAAACAAAGTTTGTTTTAGGTTAGTTCATCATAGTTGGATGATTTAGACGATGAGACTGGAGATTCTGAGATGGTATTTTCAAGACATTTTGAAGTTACGCTGTGATTGGTTCAGACTTTTAGGTATGTTGGTATGGGGTAAAGGTATTTCACACAAGGCAAACACATATATTCTGGGGAATATGGACTGAAGTGAAGGGAATGGTAGTCCCTAAAAAGACACTGCCACAACCTCTACAGGACTGGCTTTTCAGCAAATGCTCATATGTAATAGAGTTATAGACAAGGAACATACACTGGATGCTCTGGGTTGCTACTAAAAGTAATCACGTGTACCCTTATTAGAAACATAGGAGGAGAAGGACACAATGTGACCACAAAGACAGAAACTGGGTGAAGTGGCCATAAGCCAAGGAATGCTGATAGTCTCCTAAAGCTGGAAATGGCAAACAAAAGATTTTTCCATAGAACCTCCAAAGGGACCAGTACAAGAAATGAATAGACGAAAGGAAAGAAGTCCAAACAGAGCACAGCCTTGTTTACAGCTTGATTTTGAACATCTGCGAGAGTAAATTTCTAATATTTTAAGTCACAAATTCATGGCAATTTGTTATAACAACCACAGGAAAGCAACTGTGGACACATCTCAAATGATGTGAGTTTTAAATCTGTGGGCATGATACCCAAGACTAATATTGCTGGGTTCTATGGAAAGTTTATATTAAGATTTGGAAACACTAATCTATTTTCCAGAGTGGCTATACCATTTTACATTTCCAATAGCAAGGTCTGATGTATGAGAAATCTATTTCCTTCACTCGCTAACAACTGAAGAATTCTTAAAAGGAATTGTGCATACAAGACAACTTGTGTCTTTTGTTTCTCTTAATGGTTTCTTTCAAAGAGTAGATGTGTTTCATTTTGATGAGCTACAACTTATCAGGTTTTCTTTAATGGATTTTGCTATTAGTGTCACATTTTCGATAATCTATTCATAACTGAAGGGACAAAGCTTTGTCCTATGTTTCCTCATAGAAGTTTTATAGCTATGTTTTACATTTAAGTGTATAACCCAATACGAGTTAATCTGTTGAAAAAACTAACCTTTCTTTACTTTGCATCTATGCATCTTTGTCAAAAATCAACTGTTACCTGGTTGATCTTGGCAGTGAAAAAAAAAAAAATCAACTGTCCACATGTATGACAAAGTTCTTAAAGTCTTTATTGATTAATGTGCATTTAATAAGTTTTGCTACCAGGTAATATCTATTCTACTTTGTTCTCACTTTTCAGGTTATTTTGCTTATTATAAGTCTTTTATATTTTCAAATCAATGTTAGAGTTAGATAATTTCTATGGGGAAAAATCTTGCTGGGATTCTGATGGTGAGTACACTGAATTTACAGATTAAGTTGGAGAGAACTGACATCATAATTGCATTAGGTATTCCAGCACAAGAAAATAGCTGAACTTCCACACTTATTTACTTTCAAGCAATATTTTCTAGTTTTTAGTGTATGAGTCTGGCACATAGTAATGTTAGTATTTTATATTTTTTGAAACTTTTAAACAATCAATTTTTATTAATATGTGGAAGTTCAGTTGATTTTTACATATTGATCTACATCCTGAATGTGATTTAAAGCATTCATTATTTCTGTTTTTTATGGAATCACAGAGATACTCCATACAATCCTGTCAACTTTGAATAAAGATGGTTTTATTTTTTCCTTTCGGTCCTGATAGCTGTTCCTTCCATGTTCTCATGCATTTTCTGCAGCTATTAGGATTCACTGCCTTGGCAGGTCTCATGTGTTTTCTACTCTGTCTTCAGAATCTATAACGTTGGTCTCCCTGGACTCTTAATATCATCTCATTAACTTGGGGATATTACAAGGTTCTACTTGGGCTTCTGCTTCCTGTACCATAAACTGTAAATTCTTTCAAGACACTACATTGAGGTAATCACAGTCCTCTTCTTGCTTCCCATCTCTCAAAAATAGCCATCCTTCAAAGTTGCTATAAAGTATCTAGAACAAGCACTATTTAATGATTAGTTGTTTCAAGGAGGAAAGTAAGTAAATCTCCTCTTACTCTACACTAACCAAAAGTGTAGGTAATGACAAGATCCTTTATTTGGCACTCACTGTGGTAGGTGCTAAATATTTTACACCTAATATTGATCATAAGATCAATAAACCCTATGAACTAGGTATAGGCCCCATTATATAGATGAACAACTTAAAAAAAATTAATTAGCAGGTCAGGGATTTAACTCAGTGGTTTCGCCGCCTGCAGCGCAAGCTCAAGGACCCGAGTTCGATCCCCGGTACCAAAAAAAAAAAAAATTAATTAGCTTCCTTTGGTTATATAATCATTAATCAGTATACAAGTATAGATGGAAGCTGGGAAAACAGGAATGAGAACTGACTGTAAATGAATGAGGGGTTAAGAGTTATGAATACTTTGCGAAATCAGATACTATTGATGGTTTGCTTCACTCTGAGAACATATTAAAAACTTCCGAACTGCACACTTAAAAATGAATTTTAAGGCCAGGTATGATGGTGCATGCCTGTAATTCCATCATCCCAGGAACCTGAGGCAGGAGGACTGCCATGAGTTTGAGGCCAGCCTGGGCTACATAGTGAGTTCATGGCCACCCTGAATTACATAGCTAAGATTCTGTTCATGAAAAAAAACAAAAAAGAAAAGAAATGAATTTTACAGTTATCAATTATATCAATAAAAATAATAGTTTTGAAAAAAAATAAACAAAATCACATGACCACAAGCTACACAAAGGGTGGTCAGGTTTTAAAAATAATAGAAAGTCCAGTTAAATTTGAGTATGAGTGGGCCGGGGATTTAGCTCAGTGGGACTGCGCCTGCCTTGCAAGCGCAAGGTCCTGAGTTCAATCCCCGGTACCTAAAAAAAAAAAATTGAATATAAGCATAACTAGTTAGTATTTGTAACCTATTCACAGTAAAAATTTTGGTTTTATCTCAAATGACCATCAAATAGTGATGGTAATACTAAACAAATAGATTCCTTTATCCTTGACAATTCAAGGGACTAATCGTACTGTTTTGCAGGACTACTTTCATATGGTCAAGAACTACTATCTGATGCACAAATGTCTCAAAATCATTTTCATTATTTACCAAAATTAGCATGTTAAATACAAAAGTGAAAAGTCTACCTGAGTAAAATACCTATCAGATTTATGTGTAATAGCCAGGCATGGTGGTGCACACTTGCAATCCCAGTGCTCTGAAAAACTAAGGAAGAAGGATCCCAAGTTCAAATCCAGTCTGGGCAATTTAGCCAGTCCTGGTCTCAAAGTTATAAAATAAAGCGGCAGGGGTGGGGTGGGGGTGGTGGGGGTGGTGTTGGTAAGTCAGTCCAGGATTCAATCCGTAGTATGAGAAATAAAAAAGATTTATATGTTCTTTCGAAACAAGGTCTAGTTTTCTTACTGCATATGTGCTTTATGAAGAAAATTATTGTCAGATGCAGAGGATATCCCAAGTCAAATACCACAAAACAACTTAATTCAACATAATTAAATCCACATACTTTTTCCCTCTGTCTGATTAAAGTACCCTCAGACTTCTTGGAAGAATTCAGAATAATATGATTTTGAAGAATTTGAAGATGGCTAGATGATCATGTGCCATACATATTTAATGATTAGTGTTAAATTTTATCACATCAAAATAATTTTAAGTATAATTTTATAAAAATTAATTTTATGGCCACAAAATGAGATCCTTAGATATTGATACCTGTTTGGAAATTCCAAGTTACACTGTGTTTCCTAGACCAAAATCATTTTAATACGTTCGATCTGTTTTGCCTACCTGTAAAATATGAATACCACTGTCAGAAATAAACTAGTAGACTAAGGCACTGAAATAAACTAGTATGCAAGGCACTGTTCCAAAGATGAGGGACATCAAGAAAGTTAAGCAAGATTTCTATTTCCAAAATGAACTTGCAGATATATTAAATGGTATATAATGCTAACAAAAACCAAATATCAAAAAGAGATACTGAATGTTTAAAATATTCAAATAGCTGGGCATGATGGTGCATTCCTGTAATCCCAGCACTTAGGAGGCTGAGGCACAAGGATTGCCACAAGTTTAAGGTCAGCCTGGGCTACAGAGTGAGTGCAAGGCCAGCCTGAACCACATAGCAAGACTCTGCCTCAGAATTAATTAATTAAATAAATATTCAAACATGAAATAGTTATAGATGAGGTAGAGTATACCAACAACAGAACAGATAGGACAGGGTTTAATAAAGCATAAAGTAAATATTAAATCTTTACCTAAAATGTCCATCTAATTTAAAACTAAAAGAAACAAAAATGAATCATAACTAAACATTAAGCAACTTAGTTGTGACATGAAGTGAGGAATGTTCCAAAGTGATTGAGATATGTCAAAAGAGACAGATGTTCCCTTAATAAGTTCTCACTGGTCAGATTTGGGACATTCTGAGGAAGAAAATTAACAATTATTAAACAAATAGAACACATTTTAACAAACAGAAATCTATGAGCTGAAAATTTTATGACATAAGTCAAACTCATAGGTGACCTGATGGGATGCAATGAGAACAGTAACATTCTTGCCAAATATCCTAAGTCTAGTCATGAGAAAATACCAGACAAATACTGAGGCATGTTCTACAAAGTACATAGGCTACAATATTTAAAACTGCTGAAATCATAAATGGCAAACAAATGATGAACGACTCCATAATGAAGAATGACAACAGTTTCCTGAACTAGATCCTTTTGCTGGTTATTGGGACAAATGGTGAAACTTAAATGGCGTATGAATGTCAGGTGGCATAAATTTATGGATTTGTATTTTGATGGTTATTTTAGGGTTCAGAAGAAGAGTTTTATCATTTGTAGTAAATACATTTTCAAACATTAAGGATAACAATTTTGACAGCCAACTTTTAAATGATTCAGGGGGAAAAAAGGAGCCATCTGGATCTGCTGAAGAGCTTAAGAACATGAGAATCCAAGGTATATTTTATTTTTTAAAAGAAACCCCAGTATTATTCAAAAGGGACAAATAGCCCATCAAACTACAAACAAGAGGGCCAGGGATTTAGCTCAGTGGTTCCGCCACCTGCCTCGCAAGCGCAAGGTCCAGAGTTTGATCCCTAGTACCAAAAAACAAAAACAAAACAAAACAAAAGTATCCAGAGCCCTAAGACGCTACATATCTTCAAATTCTAACTCTCTTAGCTTTATTTATTATTCTTTCCTTGGACTTTACCTTCCTAGAATATCGATGTCAGAACTTGTGACCATGACCCTTCTGAGTTTTGGTGGCCTTGAGAGATCACAAAAACAAAGAACAAAAACAAGAAACCCAGCTCTGTGTCTCTCAGCCCCACTCTAGCAGGGACTAGTCTGCCTAAATATTCCCTGTTCCTGGTTTAGCAGTTGGCAAAAAAAAAAAAAAAAATACAAATAAGAACTTTAGTGGAGCAAAAGATAACTGGCACTTTAAAAATTATTAATTCTACTAGATAAGGAGAGGATATATACAGTGAAATTCTTAACGTGAATCAGTGTCTAAGTGTAGGTTATGATCCAAATGATACACTTCTAACCAGAAATCTGAGAAATCAATTTTATTAATCTTAGCAAATTATAATGTACATATAGGCATTTTGTGAAAGAGATATAATAAAGTCTTTACACAGAATTGTGTAAAACTTACATTTAAAAAATAAAATACATTTTTTCAAAAGTTTTATGTATTACTTGTAAAATCAAAAAGATGCTAAAAATAGAGCAAAATGATAGAGACAAAGAAAAAGAAAATAAAAGATAAGAGATCACTATTACAACTGCACAAATGGCACAGAGTGTCTAGCCAAGTGATAAGATAGAAAAACAAAACTGAAAAAAAGTAAAAAACTGTGACTTTCCATAAAACATTCCACAAAGAAAATTCACTGAAAAACTATTTGATCTCATAAGAGTCTACCAAAGTAAGAAGATAGAAATTTGGAATAAAATAATCAACAGTTTAGCTATACTACAATGACTATGTAGTAATTCCTACATGAAAAACTTCTATAATGTAGGAATGTCAGTTCTAACTATAAAAATGTAATTTCAATGGAATGCCTTCCCCCAAAAAACTCCACATGATTTCTTATATAACTCCAAAAAGCCTAAAGACAATAGCTAGGAAAATGCTAGAAAATGAATGGTAAATCATGTTATAAAGCTAAAATAAACAAAACTGCATAATGCTGTTAAAGGGTTTTATTTTTACATTCTTTTAGAGACATTTCCAAACATCTACAAAATAGTACAATGTACCACATTATACGGACATCACCAATCTTCAATAATTATTAACATATTGAAAATCTTACGAATCTTGTCACTTTTTTGACAGAAAATTTTAACACAGATTAAAAATATCATATGATTTGACCTCTTAACACTTTGGGTTGTATGCCTAACGTATAAAGATTTTTTTAAAACAACATAACTACAATATAATTATACACCCAGCAGGTTAATAATACTTAATAAATATCATGTAATACCCAGATCCTGGGTAATATTTTCCAAGTGTCTCAAAAATGTCTCTTCATTTTTTGTTTAACTTAGGGTACAAAGTTCACAAATCCATTCACATGACATGTTTCACATATCTCTTGTAATCAACAGGACCATCCTTCCTTTTGTGTCATTTGTTGTATTACCTCGTCAAACCTCCTCTACTGCTAGATTATTTTACTTTAAATTCCAGATTATCTTTGTATCACAATACTGTTTCACTAAAAGATAAAGAAAAATTCTTTAATTATTTAATAAGCCAAAAAAAATCTCTCTCAGCACTGTGGGAGGCTGAGGAATGAGGATGAACTTCAAGTCCATCCTGAGCAATTCAGCAAAACACTGTCTCAAAATAAAAATAATAATAAAATAAACATTTTAAAGTTGGGAATGTAGCTCAGGGACCTGGGTTTAAATCCCATTACAAAATAAATAAATAAATAAATAACCACTTATATGAAAAATATCTTTTAAATCTGGGTTTATATGAGAAAGGATGCAAGTGAAGTCTACACTTTGCACTTAGATAATATTCTCCAATATCTCCTTTAATCTGTAACAGTATACCTTTCCCCCACTACAAATCAACTTTTATTTTCCCATTACAATTACTTGTTAAAGAAATTAGGTCACTTTTGGGGATTGAGGCTTGAGACAAGGTCTTGCTATGTACTTCAGGCTGGTCTTAAACTTACATGTAGCCCAGGCTGACCTTGAACTTGTGGCAGTCCTCCTGCCTCAGCCTCCCAAGTGCTGGAATTACGGGTGTGAGCCACCACCTAGATCACATTTATACTGTAGAACTTCCTACATTTTAGAATTGGCTATTTGCATTCTGATGGTGTTGTTTAACTTGTCACAAATTTATGTATTTTCTGTAGAGTGCTAATTATATTTAGAAGCTGAACTAGATATAGGTTTAATTTAAAGGGCTGGACAGAGTAATTCATTGATGATGTATATACCCTCTTACATCATATTAATAAGCACACAATATATGACTGTTTCACCTGAGTAAGGCTAAGATTCATCAGCTAAAAACTAACACAGATGATTATTGAATAGGTCCATAATTGAAAACAATTATTTTCTAATGTTTATTTTTTTATGTTGGAATTCAACAGAAAAATGTCCTCTCATTAACCATGTGGTTGTATTATTAACTTGATAGAAGAAAAGCAGGATAAATGGTAGATATTTTATCAATATTCACAATAATAACAGGCTACCCAATTTTTTGTTATATATCATTTTGAACTCACTGATTTCTATATACAGTATTTAAGATGTTTCATTTTATTACAGTCACTTGCTTTGGTGGAAATTGAAGAGAAACAGTACTTTAGACTGTTGAGAAAGGATGGACAATCCTATAAATAGTATAGGGTCAACAGGCTATCACCTACAGTGACAAACATATGGTGGTGTACTGTAAATACATCAAAAGCAGCTCAGTGAAACAAGCTTTTTGGGATTTTAGGCTATTAAGATAATGTACAGTATCTATACAATGTGATAGTAAAAATATTAAGTACACATTAAACAAAGAATGTACTTAAATCATTTAACATGGTGCACAATATATCACTCAGTAAATTGGGGGGAATGCATGTTTGTGTAGTTGTGTGTATAGACATTTAAAAACTGGTTCTCTGGGGAAAAAATAGCCCAGCCCTGATATGCAGTGTTTGTCAATTTTCCTGATCAAATATACCCAGCACAGGTGATTTTAAACTACCAAAGTGATATCACTAAATGAAGTGGTGGAAAAGAGATGCATACAATCAGGTTTCAATAGCCATTGTGGCTGGGTGTGGTGGTGCACGCCTGTAATCTCAGCACTCAGGAGGCTGAGGCCAGCCTCGGCTACATAGTGAGTTAAAGGCCATCCTGAATTACAAAGGGAGACCCTGTCTCAAAAACAAACATACATACATACAAATAATCAACAGTCATTGTGAACTCCTGATGGTGTTATCTATATGCCCATATTTATTATAAAACTGAATTATTTTTGTGTATTTGTGAATGTGTGTATATGTGTATACATATATGTATGTGTATATGTGTGAATGTGTGTATATATGTATGCGTGTACATATACGTGAATATGGATATGTTAATATGTGTGTAAATATCTGTGTGTGTACACATATGTGAATGTGTGTGTGTGTGTGTATATGTATAAAATCAAAATGTTAAGTTTGGAGAGATTCTTAGTTGAATGAAAGAAGTTTTCTCTGGAGCAAGAAATAGTATTAGTTTGGCAAGACCAGGATAAAATGAACTCCTGTTTTAACAAAAATCACTGAATTTTAATTATAAGGTGTTAATCTATTGTTTATGTATTTATTGGGTCAAATGGGACATTTTTAAAATTTAATCTAACCCACTGTCAGAGAACAATACTTTCTGACAAACACTGAGTTCCAATGTGATATAAATAACCAACCAGATTAGATATCATATTACACAAAAGAAATCAACCTTCTGAAAAATTAACAACTTACTTTGGCTTCAGTTTCACCCCTGTGAAGAGTGTACAGATGGTGGATAGCACTTTGTGATGAGGACCAAGGATGGGTCAGAATTTGGAAGACATGAAAGTCATGGCCAAGGGTATCTGTTGTGACTAACAGCATTCCTGGAAGACAAAAAACAAAAGGCAAAAATAAAAATGACTGGATATGTGGATGGAGTATTTTTTTAAACTACACATTTTAAAATATTAATCAAAAAATTACTAAGGATATAAAATTTTCAAAATAAAAAAGTTAAGTCTAAATATATTTTTCCTGTCAGTACCAATTTAGTGCCACAGCATTAAACCAGCAAAATACAAATAACAGATGTGAAAGTATTATGATATTTTCCTATCATAATTGTTGAGAGATGTTATATGTCTCAAGTTACAATGTTCATCATAATTGTTTTGTTTTGTTTTGTTTTTTTGAGATAGGTCTTGCTATATAGTTATTGAACTCACTACATAGCCCTGGGTGGCCTCAAACTCACGGCGATCCTCCTGCTGCATGTAATTTTTTTAAATGAATGTGAAAATGATGTCATTCCACAGAATCAAAACTTAGTCCCAATTTTTGTAATTTTTCCCAACTTGAATTCTTTTTTTTTATTAATTATATTGGTACATTTAAGGTATACAATATAATGACATTCATCATTGGAAATTTTCACCTTTACATAATCCATCTTGGTTCTTATTTTTTCCCCATTCCCCTGCCCTGCCTTCAACCCCTCCACCCCTCTCTATCTACAAAGACTTCATTTCCATTTTTTCTTTTTCTCATATTAATTCCATTCCCTTCTTTCCTTTCCCCTACCCCTCCCACTTCCCCTTCCCCTTTGCCCCTTTTCTTCCTATTTCACATTATCTATTATACCTTTTAGTCCTTAGTTACACTTGCAGTTTCTCACACTAGAGAACCCAACTTGAATTCTAAGTGCCAGTTTATCAACTGGTCAAATCACTAATCTCCCCCACTTAATTCACCAGCTTAAAATTTGTCTCTACTAAGGTGAGTGTGGTATCACACACTTGTAAGCCAGTTTACTCAGGAGGCTGACACACTCAAACTCAGAGGTTCTAGTCCAGCCTCAACAAATAGTCAGACCTTGTCTCAAAAAATAAAATGAAATTTATATCTGTGCTACCGTGATATGTATTGAAACTGCTTATACAGTGCCTTTCCCAGTGTTGGTTCTTCATTTTGATGTCATCCAAGGTCATTAAGATATTTGGTTTTCTTACAGAAGTTTCATGATTTTGCTTTTAGTTTTTGTTTTCAATTCACAGTTCTTAAATTAGTGATGGTGAACTTTTTAAGAGACTGAGTACCCAAACTGCAACTCAAAACCCTCTGATTTATCACAAAGTGCCAACACTGAAATTAAACCTGAACACAGGTTTTGGTTTAGAAAAAACAACTCATACGTTAAGAAAAAAACATAACAACAGAACTTTCAATGATACAAACAGCCTGCTGCTGCACGCGTGCTAGGCTCGCCACCACTGTCATAAACTGACCCAAGAAATAACACACTTATCAAATTTCCATTCGAAATGAACATAGCTTACAATGAGCCATATTTCTGGGAATGAGATTTGTTTGGTAGATCCATTTGGATATTTAAAACAGTATTCGTAGAGGCATGTTCAGCATGAGAGAAGACCTGGACTCAATCCCCAAAACCAAGAGTAAATATAAACCATTCAATACAAACTAACAAAGCCGTTGCTGCTTTTCCCCCATTGGTTAATCTTTTATTAAATGTTTTCAGTGATAAGTAGATACAGAAAGTTTATATCTTAATACCATAAGATGTTTTGATACATGTATATGCTATATAATGTTTGAATCCACTTAAACATACCCATCTTCTCAAACATTTATTATTTCTCTATGGTGAAAACTTGCAAAATCTAGCTTTTATAAGTAGGCAGTACATTATTGTTATCACAAATATGATGAATGCTTACTTTTTAAAATTTTACTAATAGTAAAAAATTACTGAAAATAAAAGACACACTGCCATTAATCCCCCTGAAAATATTCCTCCTCCTTTGAAACACATTTATCCCATCATTCTTGCCATTTTCTGAAAGTCGTCTTTCATTAGCATGTTTAGTTGCACTGTCTTGGCTGCCTTGATGTCCTGAATCAGTTCAAAATGTTCACCTTTCATGATCATTTTGACTTTGGTGAAAAGACAGAAGTTGCACAGTGCAAGATCCAGTGAATAATTTGGATGAGGACACAGCATAATGTTCTTAATTAACAGAAACTGCCATACCAGAATCAATCATTATCATAAGAGGATGAAACTACCCATTTCTCAGGCTGTTTTCTGTTTACATAGTTTCTTAAATGCTGAAGTAAGCCCTGATAACAATCAGAGTTCTAGCTCCCATAATTCCATCAAAGTCAAAAACACAATCTACTTCACCTTGATGTTGGATCTGGAATGATGCACTATTTTCATTCAAGAACTGGCTGATATTCATTGAGAAGCTTGGTCTTACAATCATAAACACAAATCTGTTTCTCTATTTTAACATTTAGAGGTTTTAGTGACACCTGTTTTTTCCTTTAGGACAGTAATAATGTGTTTTTCCTCACTCTGAAGTCTATTTTGTCTAATTAACAAAACTATTCCAAACTTGTTTTGATTGGTATATGTATTTGCCTTTTTTATTTCCTATCTATCAATATGATTTGGGTCTTTTTTTTAGCATGACTTTTATTGTTGTTTTTTTTGGTACTGGGGATTGAACTCGGGTCCTTGTGCTTGTGCAGGAGGCAGCGAAACCACTGAGCTAAATCTCCAGCCTCTAATTGGTGTTTTTAGTACATTCACATTTAGTATACTTATGACAGGGTATGATTTATGTCCACTATTTTATCATTTTTTATGCTTGTTTTTGTTTATTTCTTGCCATTTGTATTTATTTATTTATTCATTTGGGTCTATACCTCTTTAATTACATATTAATTGTAATTATAACTGTGATTAATTAATTGTAATCTCACTAGAGATTATAAAACACACACCTAACTTCGTGTGTTTGTTCCTTTGCATTTTGTGCAAATTTTATACTTTTCTATAAAAAGGACCACTTGCTAGCTTAGTCTTCTTTTCCATAGTGGAATCACATTAACTGTTGCCAAACTTTTCTTTCTTGTAGCAGAAGTCAACTTTTTATTTTGAGGACAAAATACTTGATATACTCAAAGGAGGAAAGGTTTGTTTGGGCTCACAGTTTCAGAGATTTCAGCCCACAGTTGGCTGGCCTCATGCCAGAAACATCCTATCAGAAGTGCAAGGCAGAGGAAAGGTATGAACCTCATGGCAGGAAGGAAGCACAACCGAGAAGAGCCAGAAAAATGATATACAGTACCTTTCAAAGTCACAACTCCAATAAGCCATTTCTATTTCCGCCTACCAGGCCCCACCTACTAATAGCACGTTGAACAATGAATTTATTAATGGATTAGTCCACTGATGGATGAGCTTAGTGTTCCGGGATCTAATTACCATCCTAAACCCCCACCTCTGAACCCATGAGCCTTTTGGTGAATATTTTAGATGAAACTATAACATTTATTGAGAAAAAAGGCATGAAAGAATATTAAGCATTTATGTAGAGACAAGGTAGTCCTTTAGGGAAAAGATGAAATGTTGAAACTGCTTTCTTTGGTTAAGATACAGTTCTAGTTACTACATTAAACTATCAGATGTTAGTGTCTTAGCTATTGCAAAGAGAACTCAGTTTAGATGATGAATAGGGGCATTTATTATAAATAATTTAATAACCTCGATTCCCATTATGCACCTAGTAATGGTCATTTGGTCACTGACACACTTTACATTCTTTCCTTATTGTTATTCCAACAATAAATCTCTAAAGTTGGTCATAAGTACCTTTTGTCTTTATAGACAGTATTTTTCCATTCCTTCCTCCACCATTTTTTAGGGTTAACAGCTTTATTTACCTTATACAGCACCTACTTCCTTACAGTCTCAATTAATTTTGCCATTAAAGTGCTGGAAATTTTCTGAATCATGACAACATTCATTAAAAGAAATTGGAAGTATTATCATGAACATGGTGGTCACGAATAAAATGTTTCTCTTACAAAACCCAGAATGGAAGCCCCTTGTGTCAACCTGGTAGGCGGAATAACTTACAGATTCTAGTTCTCATCTAACACCAAGCTGGGTGGGACTTCCACTGCCACCCAGGGAAGAGCTATTCGAAAGAGTTCAGCAAACATGCAGTGGCTGACAGCTTTCTGGGCGACGATGGGGACTGTCATTTGCACAAATCCAATCTGTGGAGCCACCCCCCTCTGCTGCTTTTTACCCCATCCTCCTTCACCAACAAAAGCCCTGAAAGTCATAAGAATAAAAAAGTGGGTTTCCATTACCCCAACACTAACAATGTTCAGTACAAACGACAACAATAAACACAAACACTTGCTTAGTTAACAAGAGCTCTCAGAGCTCAATGAAAAAAACCCTCAAATCTTATGGTAAATGCTGTTGTCTCTATCCATGTGCTGGATAACCTGGAACTGTTTGCAGAACCTTTGGGTTCAGAAGCCTGGAGGTGGTTGGCTCTCAGCTTCTGCCGCCATCCTCCACTCTTTTATACCAAGTTATGAGTAACCACAACATCCTACTGTCTGCTGATTCCACCTCCTTGCAAAAAATGTGATTCTCAACACTTGTCAAATTGTTTAATAGAAACACTCATCAGTTAATAAGGTGAACTGTCATTTATAATACATTTATATTTCTAGTGTACTAAGGACAAACTTCACAATATTTCTTTCAAAATTATATCAACATTAATTCAGAATAACCATTCTAATAAAAGGCTCAATTTGCAAAATAACTGTTTCATATATGAATGATAATCACAGATGAATACATATCAATATGGCTTTTCAAACTGGCGTTAATCTGCATAGGTGTTATTGTGTAGAACCAATTCAAATTTTAGGCAAAACAATCCACTGAAAAATTATGTCTACTATCATCTGTGTATTGTATCTCAAACGTTTTCTTTTCCAACTTGGCCATAAAAATGAGGCTTCTAAAACCCACTAATAGATTTACTTTTTTCCACAAAATGTTCAAAATAATATTTAAAAACCTCAAAAAGCAGGAAAGAGGAGGGGAAAGACAAGGATGAAAAATGAATTAAGATACATTGCATGTATCAACTCCCCGTGATGAATGTAATCATTATGTACTGAAAACATGTACTAATAAAAATAAAAATTTTAAAAAGGAAAAAAAGGGGAAGAAACAGCTAGTACAGAACTGCATAATCATGTGCTTTCTTTTAATTTACAATTGCCTCTTACGTACACATTCTATTGAGGAAATAGTACGCCGCTTTTCTCCCCAGAAAATGAGTTTAAAGGCACATATACATAAAAGCAAAAATTCAAACAGAGCAGACAGTGGCTTGAGAACTATTTATGCAGCATCAGAAGACTAAACCAGACTCTGGCCTGGCCATAAACTAAACCCACGCCCCAAACAAGGTGCCAAGCCACAAAAAGCATTTGCGTCATCTGGGAATACAAGGAAAAGAAGGACTTCTAATTATAGGGCCTGGAAGCGGAAGCCTAGAGTGATTAGCTGTTTAGGCGCTGCTGTATGTTTATCTGGAGGCTTCCTCTCCCTCACTCTCAGCCTCAAGTTTGATAGATGAGTATCAATGTTAGAGGGTGGGGACTGAAGCTGCTGATGGCACACAGTGTTCCCCAAAATTGGAGGTAGCTGGAGAATGAACATTAAGGCTTTTGTGGGCTCATAAGAACATAAGTCTTTTCAACTGGGCGTCAGCTGGTTAGACCAAAAAGCAAAATTAAAGAGGACCAAGGTTGCACTGGGCCTATGCTATAAAATCTTGGAAACATGAGGAGGTTTGTCTTTTTCCCATATACTATTTATAACACCTATCTAATTGTATGGTTCTTTATCATGTGCCCACATGTGAATTGGAAGACAAATTACCAGTTATTCACACTCTCTTCCAAAAAGAGGCATGAACACTGATATGCTGGGTTAAACAGAAATATTTACGGAAATTCAGATTGTATCACTCCTAGAAGAATTTAACATTTTAGTTTAATTCTTCTAGTGTGATGCTGTCCAGTCAATACTTGCACAAATGAAAACCTACAAATTATCTATAAAAGTTTCCAATCAAATTCATAAACACAAGAACAAATAAAATCTCACTACTGAGAGAAATCTTTAAGCTAGTCAAGTTACATAAAACCTATTATATTATAGCCTATTCATGTCTGAATAATATAACTTTGAAGCAGAATACAGGTACTGAAAAACAATAGACCAAAGTCTGTTGATTTCTTAAGTAGCTTAAAGTAGCACATTTCTTGAGCTGCTTTAAGATGTTGATAGTTCTATTCATCAATGTATTCTTTCACCTGAGGAGCCCAGGATCTAATAAATCTTATACAAATATATTTTATTTTATATTTTTGTGCCACTAGGTATCAAATTCAGGGCTAGGCTAGCCAGCACACTACCACTGAGCTAAAACCCTCAGCCTCCAGAATACAGTAAATGTTTTTTTGGGGGGGTACTGGGGATCGAACTTGGGTCCTTGTGCTTGCACAGGAGGCAGCGAAACCACAAGCATACAGTAAATCTTTATCAAACCTGCTACATAATATCCTGTTAAAGGCATTAAATACTATGAAATAAAACAAAGGTGGTGATTTATTTGATCATTTCCTAAAGTCGCAATATATACACACCAACAAAAGTTAAAACAAAATAGGTAATAAATATTCCATGTAGTCAGTATGGAGATACCTCAAAGAAATAGGACTAGAGGTCCCATTTGACCCAGCTATTCCCCTGCTGGGGATCTTCCCAAAAGAATTAAAAGAATCATACCACAGTGATATATGTGCACCCATGTTCATAGCGGCACAGTTTGTAATAGCTAAAGCTTGGAAGCAGCCCAAGTGCCCATCAACTGGAAACTGGATAAAGAAAATGTGTTTTTTTTATAAAATGGAGTACTACTCAGCCATAAAGAATGAAAAACTAGTCATTTATAGCTAAATGAATGCATATCGAGGCCATACTCTTAAGTGAAATAAATAGGACACACGTGTAAATACCAAATAGTTTCACTAGTGTGAGAAACTGATAGTGCAAACAAGGGTTAAAATGATTAAAATGAATAATTGATAATTTGAAATAGGGAAAAAGGTCCAAAGACGAAGGACTGAAGGGAGGGGAAGGGGAAAGGAAAAGTGGGAAAGGAAAAACTATGAGAAAAGAAAAAAAATGGAAATGAAATTTATGTAAACAGGGAAGGGTGGAGGGGGTGAAGGGCGCACAGGTAACGGGGAAAAAAAAAAAGAACCAAGATATATCATGTACAGGTACAAACACCCAATGATAAATGTAAACGAATTGTATACCTAAAATGTACCAATAAAAGAACTTAAAAAAACAACAACAATTTGCTGGCAACATGTGACCTGATACTTTCTTCCTGATAAACGCTGCTGCTCCCAGCTGGCTGCACAGTCATGAAGGGTAAACAAGCAGTGCTCCAAAGGGGACTGTCCTATACAGGCTATCTTCTTCAGGTTCACCTCTTTGCAGATCCTGAAATCAAGATTTCAATAGCTCAACGTTGCTGGTATCAGGTTGACCCTCAAGTAGAAGAAATTTGTTATACAACTTTCTAGAGTAGGCCCAGGGACACCATAGCCACATAAAATCCTCAGATGTACTTCACAGTGCAAAACAGCAAAAAAACTCGAGGAGCAGAGCCCCCCCACAGTGCGGAGGAGGTGAGCTGCGTGGGCGCCAGCAGCACCACTCTCCCCCACCCCGGTGGCTGCACTGAGACAGTATTTGGATCCACAGCACAGAGGTGCAGGGGGTCATAAAGGACACCGTTCTGAGCTCCAGAAGACAGAGCAGAAGTGAGCATCAGAGAGAGGGCCTCTCTCAAGCTCCTTGATGAAAATGGAAGCCCATTGGAAAAGTGAAGAAAATATCTGCAATAAAGCCACCCCAGACCACTGTAGTTGCACAATGAATCAGGCAGGATGGTGTGTGACTGCAGTCCCAGCACGCTGGACAGCTGAGGTTAGAAGGTCACATGGTGGAGTCCAGCTTGACCAATTTGGTGAGTTAGTGAGACCCTTAGTGAGTATCTGGAGTAAAATGTCTGAGGATATAGTTCACTGAGGAGATGCAGAGTACAAGCCCCAGTAATGCAAAAGTGAAAAACTAACAGATAGATGAGAAATAGAAAAAAATATTCATAGATACTTAGATAAAAATAACACAATAAGTGGCCACTGATTTATTTAGTATGAAAAAAAAATGGCTGTCACGGGCGGGGAGACAGGGGGAGAGTCCCCACAGTCCCGGGCCTGAATCTCCCGACGACGCAGAAGGTTGTGGAAGAATCAGATAGAGACTGAAAGCATAGAAGCAAAGTCGTACTTTTACTGAGCAAGCATGCAAGAGTACAGCTGCCTTCTCACAGAGAGACAGGCAGGGGTGCCTGAAACAGAGCCACCGTTGCAGGGGGGCTCAAGATGCTGGTTTTGTAGTAGTTGGGGGCCTATCCTGCCTCTAGGCTGAGGGCTCCCCTACTTGATTGGTTAATGATTAACTTAGCTCATTACTAGGGACAACAAGGAAGGATCTTTTCAGGGGCCTTTTACATCTTAGGGCCAAGGTTCTTTTTCCTTTTGATCTTAGCAAACCAAGCTTTGCAGGGTACAGCATGAAGAGGAGGTGTATGCTCAGTAGACTGTCAGCTTTTTATTGGTGGTTAAGCCTGTTCTGCCAGCTATCTGAAGTCCTTTGGTGGGGGGGGCTCATCTCTCCCTGCCTAGGGGTCTCTATCCCTACAGGGCTATAGGCTTTTCTATTACATGGAGACTCAGGTTATGGAACCCCAAGACATGAGGTCACTTCCTTGGCAACATCTCCAAACAGAACTTGGAACCCTTGCTAACGGGTGTCACAATCTTGGAACTGCTGTCTCCCAAGCTCACTTGGCCAGAGACGGTCAACAGCGAATATGCTGAACTGCTTCTCCACTTCGAGAGGCCACAGCCTCAAGACCCCAGGTAGAGAAAGTATCTGTGAAAGATTAAGAAGATGGCTGACTCCATCCAGATGCTGCAGGCCATGCTGCAGCACCACACAACTGTCACAGACACCCCAGGGATGGTCTCCCCAGGAGTGACCACCAGTGACCTACCAAAATCAAGGTACCCCAGTGAAGTCTCCCTAAGCACAAATACCAATGGCACAGAAACTGGGAAGAGCGTGGGGCAAGTATCACCAGGCCCAGAAACACCCAGTACCTCTGGGCAGGCCTCTCCAGAGCCTGGCACAGAAAACCTAGAGAGTCAAAGTCCAGGGAGGGAGACCAAAATCACAGCCACCGGCCCCAGAGAGACACTGAGAAGCCTGGTGTACATCCGTCCAGGCCTGGCCGGCACTATTGGAAACAACTTCACAAAGAGCCTTGCAGGATTCCGGCCAGTGTGGTCCCTGTAGACAGTCAGGCCGCTCTCGTTCTCTGAGCTCTGCCTGCCTGTTTCCCTGGGCAGCCAACCCGTCTATGGTCCCTTCTTCCTAAGCACCTCCACCACCTACATCTCTACCCGATCAGCCCTGATTTTGGGAAGGGACATCATGACAAGATCACTTGAGAATTCCATCCCCTTTGAGGGCCTGTGTGATAAAGATCAAGATGTGTGGTGTTTAGACAATAAACATCTTTTCACCACACACTGGGTAGAGGAGGGAGGAGACCTGGACACTGTGTCACCTCAGTTGGAATTAGAAGAGGCCATTAGGGTTTCTAAGCTAAAGAAAGATTCTGACCTCTTAATTCATTCATCACCTTGTTTACCAGAACATCCTAAAGTGCCTTGTCCAGGAGTAGAGAAATCCATCCACCACAGAGCTGCAGGCTGCTGGAGAAAGCTGTATTTATGTGAATGGCCACACTTTTCAGGCCAAACGCTTCAGCAGGAGAACTCACTGTGCTGTCTGCACAGACTGTGTAGGGGGACTTGGCCACCAGATGTATAAGTGCACAGACTGTAAACTCCCAGTTCACAAGAAGTGCCACAAACTTATAACAAGTGAATGTGGGCAGTGTTCTTTACCATCAGAGACCACGATGCCAGTCGATCCATCATCCATGGCTTCAGACCCTGCACACACAGCGATCCCACATAACCTTTCAACTCATGAGGCTTTAGAACAAGCTGATGAAGAGAATGAGGCAAGGAACACCGGGGAAAGTGGCAAAGCTTCATCTGGCTTAGGTGTTGAGGACTTTGATTTGCTCCAAGTGATTGGCAGAGGAAGTTATGGGAAAGTACTGTTAGTCCAACAGAAAGAATCAAATTGTATGTATGCTGTGAAAGCAGTGAAAAAGGATTTTCTAAACAAATACCCAAAAGAACGACTGGGTTGCCATCCTCACAGGGGCTTTGGTGATATTCAGGAGCATCCATTCTTTCAAAATGTGGACTGGGACATGACGGAACAAAAGCAGGTGGTGCCTCCATTTAAACCAAATATCTCAGGTAGCAGGTTTGGCTGCACGGGAGCCCGCACGTCGGAGGAAGAAGGTCGTGGTCAAGATTTCACTGATGGAGTATATCAACAGAAACAGCTTTTTCGGTGTGATGAAGATTATGGAGTATTCGTTGCATCAGACAAGCTAGAAATCATAGAAGATGATGACAATGGACCAGAAAGTGATTATGCAGGTCCAGTGGACACAATGCAGGTTGAACTTCCCCCTACGGAAATAAACTCCAGAGTTTCTTTGAAGGTTGGAAAAACTATAGAATCTGGAACAGTTACATTCTGTGATGTTTTGCCAGGAAAAGTGAGCTTAGGATATTTTGTTGGTGTGGACATGGATAACCCTATTGGCAACTGGGATGGAAAGTTTGATGGAGTACAGCTTTGTAGTTTTGCAAGTG
>NW_004624871.1:2848411-2866475 GCF_000247695.1 Heterocephalus glaber
TCTATATAGCAGTTTTGGAAGTATGGCCATTTTCACTATATTGGTTCTTCCTACTCAGGAGCAAGGGATGTCTTTCCATTTTCTGATATCCTCTTTGATCTCTTCTTTCAGAGTGCTGTACTTTTCAGAGTAGAGGTCTTTGATTTCTTTCATTAGATTGATTCCTAGGTATTTCATTTTTTGGAAGCTATTATGAAAGGAGTTGTTTCTCCAGTTCCTCTCTCAGTGAGTCTGTTGTCCGTATACAGGAAGGCTATTGATATTTGTGTGTTATAAGGGTTAAATTTGTATTTGAGACCATAAGGAAGCACAAGTGGCTGGTATTCAGGTCATAACTCAAGGGATCATAAGTTAAAACTAAAATTCAGGTCATAATCCAGGTTGTTCACATGTCAGGCCAGTCATAACTTCAGGGTCTACTGTATGTAGATATTATCACAATTTATATATCCATTCCTTAGTTTGTTCTAGTTTTTTAATACTATGACTCAAACTGCTATGAAGATTTAATTACTAGTCTCTGTATGAATCTTTTTATATCTATTCAGTACTTATTTAGAGGTAGGATAACTGGGTCATATATTAAATGTTTAATTTTATAAGAAACTGCCTAACCGGGGATTGAACTCAGGACCTGTGCTTGCAAGGCAGGCATGGTCCCACTGAGCTAAATCCCTGGCCCTAAAATATTTTTTAAAGTGGCTGTATCACCTTACATTTTACAAGCTTTGAAAGTTCACCAACACTTAGTATTGTCCATCTTTTTACATTTCAATAACTTCAATGGATATTTTTGTGATTTCTCATGGTTTTAATTTGCCATATTCCTTGGTGATCAGTGATGAAGGGGTCCAAACATATCATTCTCTGTCTCAAAGTCAAAAGGATATAACCCTATGCTTTCCTTTTTAAATTTCATGGTTTTGGCTTTTATATTAGGTCAACTATACATTTCAAGTTAATTTTTCTGTATGTTGTGCTCGAAGTGTAAGTTCATTTTTTTCCAAGAAGGATACACCAATTGTCCCGGCACCAATTTGTGGAGAACACTATACTTGCCCTATTAAGTTTCTTGACCCTTTTCTAACAAATCAAGTGACTATTTCTGGACTCTAGTCCATTCCATTCATCCATGTCTATATTTAAACTCCAAAAATTATTTATTACTGCAACTTTAGACTAAGAAAATAAAATTACATAGTATAATCCTTCAAGATTTACTCATTTTTTTCAGGATCAATTCAGTGATTTTGGCTCCTTTGAATGTGGAGGATAAGGAAGTACGTTTACAAATATTAATTTTATTCATAACTTAATTCAGGAAAACAAGTGATACAATTTCTCAATTTTGTACCTTAAAGGGATCTGTGAAACAGCATGGTTGATTTCAATCAATGGATGTGATAACTGAAGCCGGGAGACAGTAAGAAGTATAGATTTTTAAGACTAAGTATAAAAACATTTGTTATCTGTAATCAGGTACCAACACAATACTATATAGGTACTCAAGTTTATATTTCTAAAACTTTAAGATTACACTTATTAATTCTGATTACTAATAAATATATATGTCTTCCACTTTCTTAGCATTTTAGATATCATCCTTTTCTAGGCTTTAGATACAAAGAAAAATTATCATACTTTCCATTCATCCACATTAAGGAGTCCGTACATGAAGGAGCCTTCTCTTATTGTTTTTATATTTTCCCTCTGAGCCTTCATTTCTGCACCCCCTTGCCATCCCCCACTAGTTCCTACCTAGGAACCTACCCTATTCTAAACAACAAATTTCCTTTGAAATGTATGCATCCTTAAGAAATGTTTGGACTGTTCTCAGAGTAATGTTCAAAATATTTAATGTATGGCCAAAAAGAAAAAAAGACCAATCTGAATGAGAATAGTGAAAACAAGCCCTATGCTGGAAGGGGACCAGGGGATTATATAGAAGAAGCAAGATGAAGGGACAAGTATTAAAAAATCCCTCAACCAGTAGGTTGTGAGTCCTAGACACTGTACCTGCTATATTCAATGGTAAGCTATGCTTGAAAATTTCCCTTAATTCTCAAACAATTACAGTGGCACAATCAACATAGAACAACAACATTAACAACAAAATCCTAAGTATTCAGGGAGTAATCCATAACATCAGTAAAGGACACCACTTTATAAGATGATGAAACTAATACCAACCCATAAGGGAAACACTTCTTTCTAAGGAAAAAGATAAATCCTTCAAGTTGCCTTTGCATTGTTAATGATACAGTATTGGTAACTAGTAGTGACAAACCAAAAGCTATATCTTGAAAAAAATCTCCCCAATTATTCTGTAAAATATTCTGTAAAAATCCGTGAGGCATTACAGATGTTAAGAAAAATCAAGACAAGGTATTTTTCTGGTGCCTTGCTGTGATGAACTAAAACAACTTTTGTGCCAAAAAAACTTCAATTTAAACTTCTTTAACAATTAACCCCAAACCACCATCACCTTTCAATATACAACATTTAAGTAACCAGAAGAATTTCAATTCTGTTAAAGATGCAGTCAAGCATCCATAAGGGTACATGTTTAATCTGTTTTACTAGCAACTCAACATTCATTTTCCTCTTATTAATGGATGGAAAAGCAACTTCCCTGCCAAGGAGGGGTAATTACTAGAAATGTAGATGTGTGGCAATTCACAGCTCAAAGCAGCTCAGCTGGCAGAAGTAATGCCTCTAGAAAACAGATCAATCATTTACTGATTTAAAAACATCAGGTCTTATTTTAAAATATTATACATATTGCAGAGTAAGGATTTCCTCCTCCTGACTCTGATTTCTAATTAAAAATATTTATTTTTTTGATGTTTGAGGCAATATAATTAATAACATGCCCATCTACTATTGCTTTTCTAATTAAATGTCATTCAAAGGATATTTTAATTAATATTTCAATCATAATTAACTGCAATATGTATCTGCTCTTAGTATAATCTGCCATAAAGGATCATGCTCGTGATTTAGAGACAATTCTTATCCAAACCACAATTTAGAAATTGGATGGTTTTACCTAACAAAGGAATAATTATGTTAAAAATGTTCTATCTCTGCTGCACTAGTTTTTGATACTTATGAAAAATCTAATGGAATTAATGTGATCATTTAATGTAAATTTTTCTCTGTTTTTTTGTTTTTTGGGGGTTTTTTTGGTACCAGGGATCGAACTCGGGTCCCTGCATTTGCACAGCAGGCGGTGAAACCATTGAGCTAAATCCCCGGCCCACCTGTAAATTTTTCTCTGTATGAAGCATGTGAACAATGAAAGGATACTCTGGGGTTAGTGCAAAATTAGGAAGTAGGGGAAACAGCAACAAAACTAGTATTTTCTGAGGTCAAAGTATATGTTACGCATTAACTAAATATTATTATTATCCCTCATGTTTCTAATGCAGAACTGGGCGTGAGACAAGCAGATTAAATAACCTGCCCACTTAAGTAGAAAAGTCAGGGAAGAAGGAGGGCATGGCATTTTAGGGTTCATTCAGGAAGTCTTTTAAATGATATTTAAGATGGAACTCAAGTGATAAATAAGACTTGGCCAGGAAAAAGATATAAATAAAGCATAAATGATTTAATAGAGTTAAAAGATATTTAGAATAGGACTTGGATGTAGCTCACTAGCAAACAAAAACAAAATATGCCCAGGAAAGCCAGGCATGATGGAGCAAGCCTGTAATTCCAGCACTCAAGAAGCTGAGGCGAGAGGATTGCCATGAGTTTGAGGTCAGCCTGGACTACATAGTGAGTTCAAGGCCAGTCTGAACTATACAGTGAGGACCTGTCTCAAAAAAAGAAAAAAAAATATGCCTAGGATGCACAAGGCCCTAGGTTTGATCACCAGCATGGTGACGAAAAAGAAAAAAGGGGCTGGGGGACATAGTATGGCTAGACATTGGGAGGAAAATGTGGGCGAGCAGATGGGAAAAATGAGCTGCCATCAGACTAGAACAGGTTAGGACAATATATTAGGGCAATAAAGAAACTGTTGAAGATGAAAATGTCATTAAAATTTAATGCTTACCAAATATTTTATTATCTTAAAGTGGAAGTAAATGTGACCTGTAACACAAGATACGTATGTAAATATTTAAGACTCTAAAATCAGGGTGTCAAGTGGTTGTTTTTACAAGACTGAGGGTCACAGAATGATTCTCAATTTCACTGTGAAGGACTGACAGTTTGTGCGCCCTCTACATTCACACACTGAGGACCTCTGAGGGTGTAATCATGGTTAAATGAAGCCACAGGGTTAGGGCCCAGATATCACTGGCTCCCTATCTCTCCGCCCATCCCACAAGTACACACAGAGAAAAGGTCACACAAGGACACAGCAAGAAGGTAGCTGCCTTGCAAATAGGAAGAAGCACTCCCCAGAACCAAACTGTCTAGAACACTGATCTTAGAATAATGTGGAACAAAACTGTCTGCTATTTAAGCCACCTGGTTTACACTAAGATATGTTTATTGTCTAAACTGACTGTCCAAAACAAAGCACATTCTATATGTGCAAAAAAGACCAGTGAGAAAGGAAAGTGATAGATTCAATTTGTAAAATCACAAGAGACTATGGGTCTTGCTCCCTGATGAAAACAAACTGGAAAAACAACAAAATCATAAGTTTTTAAAAATCTACTTGAAAGTTCAGTAGAAAAGAAAGTAAAAGTAGCTGACCTCACCTCTGACAGAAAGAAGAAACCTGCACAATAGGTGAGCATATGGGCTGGGGATTTAGCTCAATGGCACTGTGCCTGCCTTGTAAGCACAAGGTCCAGAGTTCAATCCCCGGTACCACCAAAAAAAAAAAAAAAAAAAAAGGTGAGCATAAGGAAAACTCAGTACATTTTTAAAAACTTGCACTGGTCTCAATATGATATCACAAAGAATACAGCTCTTAAAATGGTACATCTCTGCACTTAGCTAACCAATAGGTTCAAGGTTAATAACGCCAAAACCTTGACAGAGGAGAGTTGGCAGTTGTTGAAAGAAGCAAAAAACTCAAATCAAAATATCATAGTTGAAATATTTTTCAAAATTATAGACAAAATACAGATGTTCCCAGAAAGACAAAAACACAAAAATAATTCACCTTGATAGAAAAACACAGAAATAGCCTATATAACTGTCTTATTTAGATGGAATGTACGAAAGAAATTCAACTGAGGAAGGACTGCATTGAAAAGATGATGCAGTAGCAATCAGATATCCACAGGAGAGAAAAGGAACAGCAAGCAAAATCTAACATGATTTACAACAATCAACTTAAAATGGATTACAGATTTAAATATAACTGTAAAAATGAAAAAAGAGTGCACAGAAGAAAATCTTCAGGCCCCAGATTGGTGAACATTTCTTAATCAAAAACTTGAGCCATAAAAGACAAAATTAGATTTAATGAAAAGTTAAAGAAATATCTCTAAGATGAACATGGTAAGAGGAGAGAAAGACATTTCTCACTAGAAGAAAAAACATGCAAATCTGACAGAGGACCTCTATCTAGAATATATACAATTTTTTAAAGTGCTGGTGAGCAGACAAACCATGTCTAAAGCATTAAAAAAAAGTATGACAACACGTTTCACTTACTGATAAAGACATAACATTATAAAAAAGAAATGAACAAAAAATCTAGGGTTGGCACTACAGTAACTGAAATGAAAAAAATTCACTAGAAGGGCTCAAACAGAACTGAACTGACAGAGGAGGGAATCAATGAACTTGAAGACAGGTCAGGCAAGATAATCCAGGTTGCCAAAAAAAATAAAAGAAGAATGAAGAAAACTGAATAGAGCCTCTGAGACCTGTGAATACCATGAAGGGAATGCCTATTTACAAGGAACTGAGGTCTCAAAAGAGAAGTAGAAAGGAGAAAAAATAATGTTTTAAGAAATAATGGCTATAAGGGCCAGAGATTTAGCTCAGTGGCACCACGCCAGCCTCGCAAGCTCAAGGTCCTAAGTTCAATCCCTGGTACTGCCAAAAAGAAAAAAAGAAATAACGGCTATGATGGGCATGCTGGCTCACATCTGTAACCCTGGCACTCTGGGGTTGGACTCAAAAGTACAAGTCAACCTGGGCAATTTAGTGACTTCGTGACAGACCCTGCCTGAAAATAAAAAGTGAATAAAAAAGAGTTAGGGAGATAATTCAACATGAAAATGTGAAGGCCCTGGATTCAATCCCCACTGAAGAGAAGAAGAGAGGAAGAAAGGAAGGGTAGAAAAGAAGAAAGGAGAAAAGGAGGGGAAAATCCCAAATTTTATTTAATATAAAAACCATGTAAGGCCATGAATACTATGTATGATAGAACAATAGCAGATCCTGTCAAGAAGTATAAAATGTACAATGCATGAGAGGACCCTGGTGTACATGGCGGGTGATGGGTGAGAAGGACAGTGATGGAGGTTCATCCACTGTGTTAACAAATGTTCCCCTGCGGCACAGGAAGTCAATGGTGAAAGAAACTGGGCATGTGAAGGGAAAGTAGCTATTTGGGAACTCTGTGCTTTTTTTTTTATCAATTTAGCTGTAGCCTCTAAACTGCTGTAAAAAAATAAAATTTATTAATTCAACCCCTCAAAAAGTTCTGAAGAAATATTACCCATTTTTGACTCTAAATAACTAAAAGCAACAGATTTTCACCACCCATACTGAACCTACCAAAACTGAAGAAGACTAATCTGGCACTTTAAACAATCATAAATACTATAATTAAAATATTTGTTTTAATTCTGGACTGTGAGTCACAGCTAATAAACAAGAATGAGAATTTGAAAAACAAACTGAATGCAGCTGCTGAAGTCTAAGTTTCACAACTCTATTTACTGGCATCCCTTAATTTCTTTTCTGAATAGGTCCCACATAGGATAGAACTTCATGCGCCCAGTCAAGTAAGGAGAAGTCATTTTCTTCTTACTCCACTTTGCAGTGTTACTCCATTGTGTACATTTACTGGCTCTATGTTTTGTTTTGTTGTTTGGGGTTTTTTTTTTTAACATTTTCAAGGAGGTAGCCACAAGTCTTATTTATTCTTGAATTTTGTTGTCCATGACATTTTTATAATACTGTCATCTAAAAATACATCTTTTTTTAAAATAAAAACAGTGAAATAAATTTATGTGCACTACATTCTTTAGTATAATCGTAATATATACAGGTAAATGGGCTTATGGAAGACCAGCTTTAAAAACAAAAACACACAAGGCTGGGTGTGGTGGCGCATACCTATAATCTCAGCACTCAGGTTGAGGTAGGAGGATTGCCATGAGTTTGAGGTCAGCCTGGGCTACATAGTGAGCTCAAAGCCACCCTGAACTACAAAGGGAGACCCTGTCTCAAAAAAAAAAAAAAAACAGAAAAACAAAAACAAAAACACACAATCCATCTTTATATGCTTTCTGTTTCTTTTAAATGAAGTTCCCTAAACTTGTAAAATGTATTCTAACAAACACTATTGTTATTATCAGCCATATTATATGCAGCACAAAGATGTCATTTACAAAGAGTAGAGAATTATTCGAGGATTAACACAGTTAAAACTTCTTGATATAAATAAACTCAGGAATGTGTGCAGGCGCATGTATGGGTAAAGAAAAACTGAAGTATGTTATTTGAGGATCTCTAAGTTACACTTCAAAAAAGGAAAATTTAAATAAAAACTCATCTACTGCATTAAGGCCCGCTTAACTTATATACCTTTGTACAAAGTACCAATTAATAATAAGTTGAGAATCTAACAAACAGATTACAGGTCTCTGCAATGGGCATCTCTCGGGAAAACTGGCACAACTGGCACAACTGGCACAAGCGCCACAAGACTGAGGACAAAAGAAAGCCCTACCACAAGAAGTGGAAGTATGAGTTGTGTCGTCCTGCTGCCAACACTAAGATTGGCCTCCACCGCGTACACACGGTCCAAGTGCAAGCAGGCAACAAGAAGTACCGTGCCCTGAGACTGGATGTGGGGAACTTCTCCTGGGGCTCTGAGAGTTGTACTTGAAAAACAAGGATCATCGATGTTGTCTACAACGCATCCAGTAATGAGCTGGTCCACACCAAGACCCTGGTGAAGAACTGCACTGTACTCATTGACAGCACGCCATACTGGCAGTGGTACAAATCCCACTATGCACTGCCCCTGGGCCGCAAAAAGGGTGCCAAGCCGACTCCTGAGGAGGAAGAGATTTTTAAACAAGAAACCATCAAAGAAAATTCAAAAGAAGTATGATGAAAGGAAAAAGAATGCCAAAATCAGCAGACCTCTGGAGGAGCAGTTCCAACAGGGCAAGCTTCTTGCCTGCGTTGCAATCAAGACCGGGCCAGTGTGGCCAAGCCGATGGCTATGTGCTAGAGGGCAAGGAGCTGGAGTTCTATCTGAGGAAAATCAAGGCCTGGAAAGGCAAATATAAGTCCTTTCTCCTGGTGTAGCTCATGTAATAAAGGTGTTTATTGTTTTATGTTTAAAAAAAAACCCCAAAACAGATTACAGGCAGTGCAGAAAAAAAATCAAAGATAAATAATATCTGATGCTTAACTGGGAGGAACACAGGTTCGCGACGGAAAGAAGCATTTAAACAAATGATTGTCACAAACCAAATTACATCATGCTTATAAACAGAAAAACATATCAATATTGATATTTTAAATCTTATCAAATAAACACAAGTGTAGAAGGTCAAATACATCAAACAGCAAAATGCAGATAAAAAATGAAACCATTTTTAAAAGAAAACTGCTGACAATGATAGAGATGACTATGACAATCTTTATATTATTTAATATGTAGTTTCCAACATCAGAAGCACACTAACTGCAGCTCAACGAAATATACGCTGTAAAGATTTGATGTAATAGTGGGATATAAAAATGAGCCATACTAGTTATGCCAAGTAACATGCTGCAAGTGATATAACTTTAAGAAAAGTTCTTCAAATTTAACTTAATTCCTACAACATTCAAGGAGTTTCAATAAATCTGTATTTATTTATTCACTCAATCATATAGATCACTAGAAAAATCTTTCTCCCTTCAACAAAAATGATTAACCTATTAGAAGGGAAATTGTTCTAAGTTCTCTATATTATTCTCTTGCCATCATTCTTTATTTTAAAAAATGAACAAAAAGGGGAAAAGATAGGTCTTTCCATCAGTTTTAAGTAATACAATCATTTCTGAATAACAAGCTAAAAATGGCAGGCTCCTTAGAAACATCAACTAAATGGATAAAATCTGAAGACTATAAATTTATAAAGACTATCAGTTTTATCTTTCAGATAGAAATAAATTATTTAAAAAATAATTCATTTTCCACCACTGGAAGTATTATACCTACACTGCTTACTAAGAAAATTGGTAAATAATGAAAAAGCATTAGGGATTTATCCTATCTATTGTAGTGTATAGAGCTGTAGTTCATTCCTGGTTAAGAGAATTCTTTCTTTATAGATTAGATTTAATAAATGTAGGTAACATAACAGAACTAGAAAAATTATCTTTCTGCAACATTCAATTAAGTTAAAAAATTTCAAAACTGAGGTCAAAATAATATTCCACAAAATGCTTGCTAATCTACACAATAAATTCCCCTCTCACATATTTAGATATTTGACATTCTCTACCTTATCCATATGACCAAACATAGTTTCACAAGGGATAAAACCTGATACAATGTGTCTCCTATTGAGATAAATATTGGACACAGCAATAACTATGAAATTTAAAAATTAAAAAAAACCCTCCTTAGTCTGAATGGTTTTCAGCATTTCTAGATCTAACTTACAATTAATGAAAATCCAGGGGAATATAGGAATTACAGAAATCATTATATATGAAAAAAATCTTAAAAATACAGAACTTGATAAGACAATTATTCAGGACATTACAAAAAGAAAATAGAAAGGTAAAAGTTATATGTTATACTAAATGGAATTTAAAGATATATATATAATGTAAAGAGCGAACCTTGATTACACTTTGGTTTGAAGTACAGAACACATTTTTGAAAAATTTTAAATTATGGGATGGATACTGGAATATATAAAGTGCTGATTTTCTGGCCTATAAGATAATATTTGGTTATATAGGGGGAGTCATACTCTAAGGAAATACATGGTTAATTAGAACTGGATGAAATGTTAAATGTATATAAAATATTCAAATGTTTCAGGCAAACATTTATATTTGAGACAAATATAAATGTGAACACATGTTTAGGTGGTGTGGCAATACATGGATGACTAGTACACTACCTCTTTAGGCTTAATTTAGTGTTTGAAACTTTACATAATAAAAAGGTTAGTGAAAATATGACATTCCACATTGCTGGAACATTAGTCCTTCTCAAATACCTTAAGAACAGCCAGAAAGGGGATGAGGATTTAGCTCAGTGGTGCTGCGCCTGTCTCAAGCTCAGGGTCCTGAGTTCATTCCCCAGTACCAAAAAAAAAAAAGAACAACCAGAAAAACTAACATCAAAAGACAGGGAAAAATAAAAGTAAATTAGCACAGAAAATGTTCTAAGTTATAGAAGACCTTCAAGTTCAAAGAAAACGCCATTAATATATATTAATATTCTAGTTTGGAACATCAAAAAGTTCTTGGCATAATTATAATCCAAAAATTAATCCAACTTAACAGCACTGTATACCTACTGCTGCTATTCAACTACCACACTATTGAGGGTGAAGCAGAGGGGTGCTGAAGTATATTATGAATTCATTCATTCAATAGCATTTGCTGAGCATGACCAACATCTCTGACATACACAGTCACATGAAGAAAAGTCAGATTCCACACTTCCTATTTTGGTCAAAATACATTGCTAGAAGCCCCTAAAATAAACGGCAAAGCAAAAGAACACTTACCACTTGTATTAAAAGCCATGCAGCACACTGGCTTCTCATGGGCAGGGAAATGAGCCATGATGCCATCACCGTCAGAGTCTTCGCTCACAATCACCTGCAGAAAAAGATTAAAGACAGGAGCTAAAGACTGTACACGGATATACTGTAATGCCTCTGACCAAAGAACAAGCTTCCACTATACTGGAAGAGTATTCTTATTGATGTAAGGTGAGCATTTCACTTGAGCAGTGAGAAAATATACACCCTTAACAGAAAATCATCTAAATTCTAAAAATAGTCTGTTGACTTGGCTGTAAGTGATACAATTACTTATTCAATTACATGTTAAGGGGGGAAAATCAAATGTAATCAAATATTACTTTATTCAAGGAGAGTTTTACTGTGTAATATACTGGAAAAATCACAAATTTTTCCCCATTACTGAACTAGAACATGAACACAGGAGAAAATATAACTTAAGTTAAACTCAAATGGAATAAAGTATAAGAATTGTGAGATTTATCACTTAGTTTACAGATAACCAAAAGGAGTTCTTTGAAAATACTGTATTACCCAAGTTATAAAGGTAGAACAATGCTAGGAGAGGTAGGTTTGATGTCCAATAGAATTTCTTTCTTTCATTTATTTGCCTTAATTTTATAGGTATATTTAAATAAAAGTTACATTTCATAGAATTTGCCCATTGTTTCTGTACAGAACAACCATTTCTTTAAAACGTTTTTATTTACCTAACGTCCAAGAAAAAAAATCTGTTACAATACTGGATCACGACATTCAGCTATCAAGACCATTTTCCTTTCCTACAATGAGCACTGGGAATGATAAGTTTTGCTCCATATACCATATTTGAACTTCATGAATTTCAATATATTCTATTTTCACTCAATTCAAAATACTTTCTAAGAAATAGAATGGTGGACACAAAAACAAACACATACAACTAGAGCCACTTTTCCTACACAGTGACGTCAAACTGTACACCGAAGGAAAGACAACCTCTTCAACAAATGGTGCTGGGAAAACTGGATATCCATGTGTAGAAAACTGAAACTAGATCCTTAATTCTCTCCCTGTACAAAATCAACTCTAAATTAATCAAAGACCTAGGTATATGATGTGAAACTTTTAAACTCCTAGAAGAAAAGAGGAGAAACAACTGAAGTCATAGGCACAAAGACTTCCTTAGTAAGATTCCAACAGAACAGGAAATAACAGCAAGAATCAACAAATGAGGGCGGGGAATTTAGCTCAGTGGTTACACTGCCTGTCTTGAAAGCGCAAGGACCCGAGTTCGATCCCCGGTACCAAAAAACAAAAAGCAAAAAAAAAAAAGAATCAACAAATGAGACAACATCAAATTTAAAGAATCTTCTCCATAGCAAAGGAACAATCAACAGAGAGAACAGCCTACTGAATGAAAGGAAATCTTTACTACCCACTCTTCCAACAGAGAATTAACATCCAGAATATATAAAATATTCAAAAAACAATACTAAAAATAGGGTCAATCAATAAATGAGGAAACTGAAGAGACACTGTTCAAAAGATATACAAATGGCCAATAAAAATATGGGGAAAATGTTCAAACTCTAGTCACCAGAGAGATGCAAATCAAAACTACATTCAGATTCCATCTCACCCCAATCAAAAATGGCTATCATAAGGGCCGGTGATTTAGCTCAGTGTTTCTGCCACCTGCCTTGCAAGCACAAGGTCCCAAGTTTGAACCCCGGCACCCCACCAAAAAAAATGGCTATTATCAAGAATACAAAAAAAAGATCTAGTGTGGTGGCACACACCTGTAATCCCAGCACTTGGGAAGTTGAGGCAGGAGGACTGCTGCAAGTTCAAGGCCAGCCTGTGCTACATAGTGAGTTCAAGGACAGCCTGAACCACATAGCAAGATCCTGCCTGAAGGAAAAAAAAATACAAAAAGCAATTAAGGACTAGTGAGGATGGAGGGGAAAAGGTACCCTTCTACACTGTTGGTGAGAATGTAAAACAGTACAGCCATTATGGAAATCAAAATAGAAAGTCCTCAAAAAACTAAAAATAGAGAAGAGAGCTACTATTTGATCCAGCTATACCACTCCTCAGAATATGCCCTAAAGAATTAAATTCAGCACACTGGAGACATCTGCAAACCCATGTTTACTGCAGCACAATTCACAATAGCTAAACTATAGAAACAGCCTGGATGCCCACCAAGAGGTGAATGAATAAAGAAAATGGGGTATAGATACACAATGGAATATTATTCAGCCACTGAGAAGAATTAAATCTTGTCATTTGTTAAAAAAAAAAATAGATGAAACTGGCGACCACTGCGTTAAGTGAAAAGAGCCAGACTGAGAGAGTCAAATGTTACGTATCTTCTCTCATGTGAGAAAACTAAGGGAAAGAAGAGAGGAGCACAAGGAAGTGAAGGGGAAGGGAGTGAAGGAAATATGACATGAAGATAGACAGGTGACTATTAGGGCGGAGGAAAGGATGAAGAACGTGTGGAAGGAGAAAGGAGAAATAATGAGAGAGGAATGATTAAAATAGGTTATACGTGTGTACAAATATGCCAAAATATAGCAGTGCTTCTTTATTTGATGGAAAAAATGAAGACAGAAGCCATCCAGCAAAAAAATCACACACATCTTGGTCCATAGCAAAACTTCATACTATAAAATATTCTGATTCTTCTTTTCATGAAACTGATAAACATAGATACTTATAGAAGGATCCTCTCAACAGAATCATAACCTTGCCTAAAGCATTAAACCATTAATCAAACTATTAATACAGAAATATCCCAATATAATTTTCCCAAGATAATATAATCTTCACTCGCCACTAACCTAAGCAGGGTAAACCTCTAATTATGTATTAACAACTTCACAAAATTAATAAAAGCAAAGGACTTTATTATAAAACACCTCAGAAGCCATTAAATTATTATAAATAACACTTGAAAAGAAACAGCTCAGGTTTATGTCATCATTCGGAAGTATTTTATTTTGATTACTGTTTTTGCCACATTGCCAACTTCAATTATATATGTGTATAAAAGGCAAATGAAACCACTTAACTTATCCTAGTCAAGAAATGCTTTTAAATAAAACATGAACGCAGCACACATAAAAATGGACACAAAGTCAATCAAATCCATTCCTCTTTAATGCAGTTACCACACAATGATCCCATCACCATAAAATCAAATTAATCAATACACCAACAGAAATATGGCTCATCAGATATTATACACTACCACGGTGAACATGAAAATATTCCTTTTAAAAGCACACTGGGTTTAAACAGGAAAAGTCAATGTGATGCTAACTTTAGCTCCCGAGGTCATTATGGAAAAGGAAAAACATTACAGCTAAGGTAGAACACCAATGGAAAAGGATAAAAATGATAAATCTATGACACTGACTACTAGAGTCTTTTAAAAACAATACAGTGTAACCTAAAAATAAGTACACCAATTGAACTATTTATCAGAGACAAGGTCTTAGTGACAAAAGCCAGATTCATGTTGACAAAAGGGATAGTATTATATTTCAGAAATCCTGTTGCTTGAAACATATACTTTTAAAATTTACATGGGTTGGGGATTTAGCTCAGTGGTTCTACCACCTGCCTCGAAAGTGTAAGATCCCAAGTTTAATCCCTGGTACCAAAAAAAAACCAATTGCAATAAACTCAATACCTAAGTTAGTACTACATACATTATTCCATTTGATAGTATCCTAAAAGATCAGTTGTACACTTACCCTTTGGGATATATCTTGGGGTGTACACAGCTTTAGCACCATCATTAAAAAAAAAAAAAAAAAAGAACAGAAAATTTACATAGCAACATACTTTTATTTTAAAACTATCTCTTTCCTATCTTGGAATTTTTTAATCAAGTTAAAAATTTCAGAATATATCAATAAGTGAGAAGTTATGGTTCAAAAAGAACAGAACTTTTCATGTTAAACATTTGAGGTTTTATTTAATTTTTTAAAAGCTACCATTTCTGTGATTCTTCCTTCATAAATATCTTTGTTCAAGTGTTTTCTATGCATTTATATAGAAAAATTAACTTCTGCAATTCCACAACCTATAATCCATTTCTATATGCTGGGTCTCATTCTGTCTCCCAGGTTAGCTCTCAACTCCAAGGCCCAAGCAATGAGACCCTGTCTCAGCCTCTGTGTAGCTGGGATTACCAACACGTACCTCCATGCCCAACTGTTTTTTTAGTTCTAGGGATCAGATTCAGGACTTTGGCCATGCTTGGTAGGTATTCTACCACTGAGCTACTTCCCCAGCCCATGATTTCCTTATTTTTTTTTTATTAAGTCATAAAAAAGTAATGAAGAGCATGAACAAAAAAATTAAACTACGTTGAAAACATAAGGCTTCATGTGCTTTTTAGATAAATACTTTAAAGTTTTTCTATAATCCTATACCTCAATATGATAAATGTATTTAATCAAAAATATTTAGATAACAGGTTCTATTTTTCAAATGACTACAAATCTGTCAACAAATACTAGATATGCAACAGTCTTAGTCAATGTTGAGGAGTAATAAATGTGGGTTACCATGTAGATGAATTAATTAGGAATAAAAAATCAACATATAACACTAAAGGTTTACATATTTAAATCCAAATTAGAAAAAGAACATAGGTATCTATCCACATCAGCTAACACACACACACACACACACACACACACACACACACGCACAAATCATAGTTAACCAAAAACTCTGCTAACACTTCATTAAAACAATACAAGCCTGTACTATATTCGTTTAAACACAAAGCTAAGATGAAAAGAACAGGAATTTACTAATATTCAGGTTCTAAATAAAATATAACAGTTCTCAAACTCTTTAATGAAATTCAAAGGGAAGCAATACTCTCAAATTCATTCCTGGAAGCAAGCATTATCTTGATTCCAAAACCAGAGAAGGATCCAACCAAAAACAGAACTACAGGCCAATCTCCCTAATGAACACAGACCCAAAAATCCTCAATAAGATACTGGCAAACAGAATGCAGCAAATCATCAAGAAAGTTATACACCATAACCAAACAGGATTCATCCCAGGGATGCAAGGATGGCTCAACATACACAAATCATTAAATATAATACACTATATTAATAGAGCCAAGAACAAAAACCATATGATCATCTCCAAAGTCACAGAAAAGGTATTTAACAAAGTCCGACACCGATTCATGATAAAAAAAAACTCTACAGGAAATTTGAATAGATGGTCTATCTCAATCAAATAAAAGTCATCGATGACAAATGAACAGCCAACATCATAAAATGGGCAAAAAAATGAAAGCTTCCACTCCAAAATCAGGAACAAGACAAGGACAACTGTCACCACTTCCACGGTCACCACTCTTGCTCAATACAATTCTGGAAACATTATCCAGGACAAAGACAAAACAAAGAAAATAAATTAGACAATTAAACAAGACAAATAAAAGGAATAAGGATAGAAAAAGAAGTTAAATTATCATTATTTGTGGATGACATGATAATCTACATAGAAAACCCCAGAAATTCCACCAAAAGACTTCTAGACTTCATAACCAAATTCAGTAGCATAACTGGATACAAAGCCAACACTCAAAAATCAATAGTCTTGCACCAAGGATTTAGCTCAGTGGTGCCACCACCTGCCTCACAATCACAAGATCCTGAGTTTGATCCCCAGTACCAAAAAATATCAATAGTCTTCCTGTACAGGAGTAACAAACTCACCAAGAGAGGAATTAGGAAAATAACACCTTTCACAGTAGCATCCAAAAAAATGAAATACCTAGGACTCAATCTAATGAATGAAGTAAAGACCTCTACATTGAAAACTACAGTACTCTTTCAGAAAGAGATTGAAGGACTGGGGATTTAGCTCAGTGGTTTCACCACCTGCTGCGCAAGCGCAAGGACGCGAGTTCAATCCCCGGTACCAAAAAAAGAAAAGAAAAGGAAGGAAGGAAGGAAGGAATAAAGAAAAAAAATGGAAAGATATCCTTTGCTCTTGGGGAGGAAAAACCAATACAGTGAAAATTTCCATACTTCCAAAATTGTTATACAGATTTAACGCAATTCTGGGCAATATTCCAACAGCATATCTCACACAAAAAGAAAAAACAATCCTAAAATTCATTTGAAACCAGAAGAAACCTAGACTAGCAAAGGCAATTCTAGGCAACAAAGGCAAGGTAGAGGTCATCACATTCCTGACTTTAAATTATACTACACAGTTACTGTGATAAAAACAGCATGATAGCGACAAAAAAAAAAAAAAAACCAGACCCGAGAATCGATGGAACAGACTAGAAGATGCAGAAACAACTCCAAACATACTCAGCCACTTTATCTTTGACAAAGGAGCCAAACACCTTCACTGAAAGAAAGATAACTTCATTCATAAATGGTACTGAAAAAATTGGGTTTCAACTTGCCAAAGATTAAAACTAGATCCATGTCTCTTACCATGCACTAAATTAAAATTGAAATGGATCAACTAAACAGTAAAACAGAAACACTAAATCTTTGGAAGACAGATTAGGCAAAATTTGAAGACACTGTTGTATGCAAAGACTTTATGAAAAAAACCCAATTGCAAAGAATCAACAACTAAGATCTCATTTTATTAAAAAGCTTTTGCACAGCAAGAGAAACCACCAACAAAGTGAAAAGACAACCCACAAACTTTTTACCAGCTGTTTCACTGACAAAGAACTACTATCTAGAATATATAAAGAACTCCAAAAAAATCAGACTCCCTAAATTTATTTATTTTTTTAAAAATTCTTTTATTGGTACATTTTAGGTATACAATACATTTACATTTCTTATTGGGAACTTGTACCTTTACATGATGCACGTTGGTTCTTATTTTTTCTCCATTCCCAGCCCTCCCTTCACTCCCTCCACCCCTTTCCCTATTTACAAAGACTTTGTTTCCATTTTTTTCATTTCTCATAATTTTTCCTTTCCATTCTTTCCTTTCCCATGCCCCTCCCACTTTCTCTACCCCTTTGGACCTTTTCTTCCTATTTCGCATTATCAATTATTCATTCTAATCATTGTTACATTTTAGATATACAATATAATGACATTCATCATTGGAAATTTGCACCTTTACATAATCTCTCT
>NW_004624871.1:2872313-2892177 GCF_000247695.1 Heterocephalus glaber
GAAAAAAAAACAAAAAGCAAAAAAACAACATGTATGCCATAGGTTTGCTACTACTGTATTAGACATTTTGTCATTGTTAGCTTCATTGTTTCTTTCCAGGGTATCCTTGAGAATTTTTTGGAGTGCTGGTTTGGTGGTCATAAATTTCTTTAGGTGATCTTTATCAACATCAAGATCTTGTTTCTCCATCAAATTTGAGAAATAGTTTTGTAGGATATTTCGGCCTGGGTTAGAACTTGTTTTCTTTTAGGGCTTGAAAATTTTCATTCAAAATTCTACTGACCTTATGGTCTGTGCTTGAAAGGCAGGCGCCGGAACCACTGAGCTAAATCCCCAGCCCCGAGAAGTCTGCTTTAATTCTTATTGTATTTTCTTCATAAGTGGTGTGTTGCTTTTCTTTAACTATTTATAAAATTCTGTTCTTGTGCTGGACTTCCAGGATTTTGACTATGATATGTCGTGCAGAGATCCTTTTTCTGATCATGGGTATCTGGGGTTCTATATGACTCAGTTACATGTATGTTAAATTCTTTTACCTTATTTGTAAAGTTTTTGCCTATTATTTCAATAAACAAGTCTTTTAATGCCAAAAAGAATAGTAAAATAAAATACAACTGTTTTATCTGATGATAAAGGATTTTATTACAAGGTATTACTATGTGTTTTCTGATAAACTACTATAAAATTTCATGTATTATTTTTATATTCATAAATTGTTATACAATTTGATATTAGCCACTAAATTATGTCACTTGCAGCCTACTCAATTCAATTTTTTTTTTGGTACCAGGGATTAAACTTGGGACCTTGCACTTGCAGGGCCGGCGGCAGAACCACTGAGCTAAAACCCCAGCCCTCAATTTTTAAACAATTCCCCCAAATATGTAAGGTCCTATTGGTTACTTCTATGTACAAGCCTCTGCCTTTAAAAATAAATTTACCCTATTGACCTCACATGATGATGTATGCCTGTAATTTCTGCATTCTGAGAGGCTGAGGCAGGAAGACCACAAGTCTGAGGCAGCCTGGGCAACTGAGATTCTGTTTCAAAAAATTTAAAAAGGACTGGGAATGTGGTCTAGTCAGAAGGCCCTGGTATAGTCCCTACCACTGAAAATAAATATGTACATAAGCAAGCAAAAAAAAAATCTTCAGAATTAGATTGTACCATGGTTTATAAAAAATAGTATAATGAACCAAATAGAAAAGTTGTAAAATAAATTTATGAAAGAAATGTCCATGGAAAGCTGAGGAAGGGGGATCACTGTGAGTTCGAGGGTAGCATAAACTACACAGCAAGACTCTGTCCCAAAAAAATGAGAGAGAGAGCGAGAGAGAAATGTTCGGATAAAGATATAAAACTGTACATTTAGGTTTGATTCCTTAATATTGTTTGAAATAACAGGCCTAACATGATACTAATTATTTCTTGAAAAAAAATCTGACCTGAAATAGCATCAGTTTCTATAATTCCAAATTATTAATCTCCTAAGCCAGTGGTGGTGAACCTTTTAGAGCTTTCAATGATACAAACAGCCCACTGCGGCACATGTGCCATAGGTTCACCACCACTGGCCTAAACGAAATACTTTCTGGTAGATCTTCATCTTAGTTAATACTTGTAGGTAACACAAATTTCATGCGCAAAGGTCTTACCTGGCCCAATCCAACTGTTTCAGTGTCAATAACTGTGATGATGCCTGGGACCAGAGGACTCCGCCGAGAGTTACTATGGACAGTAACATCATCTTCTGTCACACCTGAGGGCACGGTGCCTGTCAGCTGCGTCACCACTTTCCCAACCATTGTCAGGCCACTTTTCAGTGTCTGTACAGTGAAAGATAAAAGACATGACTGGACATCAACATATGGAGTCTAAATAGAAATACACATTTTATTAATTATAGTAAATTCTTAATTCCTTTATAATCTTTCATACAGCAGTTGTCATAAATATTCAGTCTTTTAACATGATCTTAAATTTTATTTAGAAAATCAGTATTATTAAAGGGAATGGTATCAATGAAGCTACAGAGTCAGTATGGTGGCAATAAAGCCATAATTAAATGATTCTAATTATAATTAAAGATCTCTACTTCACAGAGGGGAGCAACTATATTTTTTATAAAAAGCATTTATTTTATTCCTTCCTTTTAGTGTTTCTAAAATACATAATACAATGAGAAGGAGAAATTATGTGATATTCTGTTCTTTTGAAATGTTATATATGTCATTTTATATCTATTTTCTAGCATGAAAAGGATGGAGATACTGATAGAATAGCTATGTGGAAAAAGCCTATGCTTCCTAAATAAATTTAGAATATGCTGTTCTATAATATTATACACTAAGATTTGGGATGTGGAAAATATAGTCTATGTCCAAGATTCTAATTACTAACTGAAGTATCATATATAAAATTAGCTAGGCCAGAGATTTAGCTCAGTGGCAGCATGACTGCCTTGCAAGCACAAGGTCCTAACTTCCATCCCTACTACTGGGAAAAAAAAATAGCTAAGAGGTTTCTTTTCCTTTCACTAGCAGTAAACAAATGTAGTACTGTAAAATATTATTTCAATTAAAAGTAAATTAGGATCTTTCATAATTACATTTTAATTCTATTTCTTTAAAGCAAATAGGTAAAACTCGTGTATTTTTCTTGTAAGCAAGCTGTCTGATTATCCTCATATTGTTAATAAAAATATTTTTAAAGTAACAAGGTTACGTTTCATTAGAAAGAAAGCTAAAATAATGTCTGAAAGGTCTAGCTATTTGATCCAGAATAGGCAGCTTACATTACAAAGGCATATTAAAAAGTGAATACTGAATAATGTATGCACATTTTTCAATTCTCACACTGAGAAAAATTTTTATTAAAATACTTCATATTAATCTCAAATAAGGTGACTTCTAAAATAATTATGGAGAAGATATTCTCACCTATATTCTGGCATATGCTATAGCTAAATTTTAAAATATAAATTATTTTATACACAGTATTTCAAATTATAATGTATAAATGGTACACAAAAACGTTTGTGAAAGCAAAAATGTATTTTACGCAACGATTATACAAGTATTAAAAAAAGGAAAAGAATTTTCCAATAACACAATAGTAACATATTTTATTGCAGTTATGTTTCAAGGTACGTGGCTCAAGGATCTTACCATAACTACCTCTACAGATTTCCTCATTTTTATAAAAAACAAAAAATATAATTTAAATGGCACTTTATGTAAGCAATGACAGCCAGAACTCAAACCAGAACTACCGTCTGTCTGCAGAACATGATTCTTGACCACTATCTTAACCTATTTTGCCCTGTAACCTGTCCTTACAATCTACTTGGTGGCCTCACATTCTTGAATACAAAACACAGATGTCTTATGGGATGAAGTGATACAGGAAAAATTTAGAACCTTAACAATGTACCCTAATAAATACTTAAAATGACCAAGAAAGCCATCTGCTAAATTCAAGCAAAGATATAACCTAGAGCAGACGGAAAACAAGAAAAAACCCACAAATCAATCATAACTGTTTTGTTTAGTGCTAAAAACTCTAACAGCAATGATTATGGAACACATTAGTGTTCCTCAATTAGCAGCCAAACGTTTATTTCAATAATTCACAAGAAATGACTTACACTAACTCTGTGACAGTGTTGTCAAGTAAACCCCTGAAAGACCAAGAGAATCAGGCGCCATGGCCTATTGATGTCAACAGCTGGCCAGGAAGCCTGATTAACCTCTGAGATGCCTCAGCTGATGTACGCACTCCATTAATGTTAATGGAGATGCTCCCACTTAGAAGTAGCGATCCCTTTATCAAAGGAATGCCTTTTAGTTTTAAAGTCTTTGGCTGTATATCCTCCGCATTTGCCCCTGAGCCTATTACTTCATGCTCTTATATCAATGAATAGGAATAAAACTAAAAGAACTGGAGCACATAAAAAGTGGAAAGTAATGTACCAAGTCAAACCACAAGGTAACTATAAAAGTTCACATAAAAAAACAAGGGAAAGGATCCACAAAGTGGAAAACAGTAGTATAATTCACAGTCAAAGGCTCATATTACAAAGAGTTTTAGACATCTTGAGGGAAAAAAAACTATGAATACTGATATAGCTCTCTTACTAGTGAGCAAAACAGTCCAAAATTTAGATCACCAAACATGTATGACTATGTCAAATGAAGCCCATGTTCTGTATAACTATATAAAACACAACTAAATTTTTTAAAAGTAGGACAAAAAGTGCAATTTGTATATTAAGTTATAAGTTAGTATTCCTTATAGCTAATTAACAATGGGGTAGAAAGAAGCAGTAGGAAGAGTGTTGAAAGTTTTCTGCATTAATAAAAATCATTGGCTTTAGGATAAATTTGCTGCCATATTAGAACCATATCTATGGCCACTAGTGTCCAGAAGTAATCTATATCATGTTGTTATTTAACAGTTCTCACATACCACATTTAGAAATCTGAATTACCTCACAGTAATTTGTCTTCCCACTTCATTTCAGTAGGTAGGGTATGTACGTATATACCTGATAATTTCCTCAATATATATATACAAAACATAATGATGGCCAACCATAGATTAGGAATAGAGAAATATAACTGGACAAATAGAGATGATAAATTAGACTGAGTTTCCTCACAATCTGAAGAATCTAAATTCAAAAGTTCATTAAGTCCCTGGGTGATGTTTACAAGAGGACCTGAGAACAAATCTGTAGCTATAAGACAGTTGAGCACTAGACTATAACAAAACTGTGGAAGAAATCTATTATGACCTGGAAGTCAAATAAGTGTGGGACATACTCTGTTCAGTACAAGCAAATTTGCCAAAGGGTCCCTAGTCCTCTTTCATCTTCCTTATGGCATACCAGTTGTCCCCACTATCCATTAGTGCTAATGGTGCTGCTCTCACAAAACTGTTGGTTGTCATTAAGAAGTTACGAGATAGGGCTGGGGATTTAGCTCACTGGTTCTGCTGCCTGCCTCACAAGCACAAGTCCCGAGTTCAATCCTCAATACAAAAAAAAAAGGAGTTACCAGATAACAAGAAAAAACATGGGCATTTTTATTAAATCAACTGACCACACTGAGATTAAAATGCATGAAGACAGTTATGAAGGAACTAGAAAATATGGATCGAACTTGGGACCTTGCAGTTGTGAGGCAGGTGGTGGCACCACTGAGCTAAATCCCCGGGCACTGGACCAAGATTTTATAAATCTATCAAAATAATCTCATGTGAACAATTTCAAGATTAAACTTTTTCCTTTACTTCTACCATGGAAAATCCACCACTTGTATACTCTTTGAAAGGAAAGTCAAATCTGCTATTATGAAAATCAAAGAGAAAAATCTAAAAGTATGAAGATTAATTTTAAGTGTTATCTGGAAACTGAGAAAATGTAAAAAAGATTACTCCCTCTAAGGAGCTCCCAGGACTTATGTAATTAATATATTTATCCTCACAATTGTATGGTGAGACAAAAAATTAATAGTTAGTCCCTCTATGTAACAAAGTAGGTAAATAACCTCTCTGTAGTCACAGAGGAAGCTATCATCAGAAGGAAAAAAAGTAATGATTACTCTTTCAGGTAATATGATTAAACAATGAAGTTCACGTCCCATCTCAAACACTATCATATTACCTGAAATAATAAAAATGATAAATAATTAGAAAAATGTATTTTCTATAATGACAGATTAGGTAAATTAAACTCTTTTGAAACAAGAGAGTATTTTTGTAAATACTGCTTGAAGGTTCTGAAAAAGTGTAGTTACCACATTACCCTGGGTAAACATTCCTAGTACTGCAGGGGAAAAAATAAATCAAATCCAAGGGGAATCCAGATGCTCCAGTTGTGTATTTAGACCTGGAAATATCCTTGATTGATGCAAAGAGACTAAGTGATGCTTTGGATAGATTTCTGGAACCAGGTCTTATACCAAAATCAACAATTTGGAAGGGATCTACCTGGTGAAATTCCTGCCATGCTTTAAATTGGTACATAAAGACATAGAAAATAGAAGACTGAACCTCTTCTAGTGTGCAATGAGCACAGTTACTACAGGTGAAGGTCATTTAAATAACTTAAATAATCTCAATTCCCAAAACTGAATTAAGATGAGCTAAGACTGTAAACTCCAATATTATCAGAAACTGAAACTGCTTCTCAAAATTCTGGCAAGAGATCAAAAATAAAAACCAACAGAACGAACCACAGAAACACAGCCAAAAGGAAACCAGACATTGGAGTTATCAGAAACAGACTTTAATACAACCAGTTTAATGGGCCAGGTATGATTATTTGAGAAAAATGGAAACCAGAGAACCAGAATATATATATTCGATTTTTTCCAACAGTTTTTGTTCATCTTTTGAGATTAGCATATAATTTTGTGCTGTTCAATGTGGCAAATTATACTCATTCCCTTTGAGTAATCAGTCAGCCTTACATTGTGGAATTATCTCAAGCGCTTTGTGATACATCATATTTGCTATATATTGCTTCATGTTTTTCTGTTGGTATTTTTTATAAATTTTCACATCTGTATTCATAAGTTAGACAAGATCAACTCAGTTTTCCTTTTTATAACACTTATCAGTTTTCATTATCAGTTTTTATTATCACTTATCAGTTTTCATTATCACTTTTCAGTTTTCAGTAACTCAGCATCAAAAATCAAAACTAGGGATAATCTGACTTCATATTCTCTGAAGGAGTCTGTAATACTGCCATTGTTTATTCTTAAATTTAGATCAAATTCTCTACAAAAGGTTTGTAGGTCTAAAGATACCTTTGGGGGATTTAAAAAAATGAACTTTATACTCCCTGAAACAGTGTACAACATGATGAATTTTCACAACTCAACACATGAATGGGAGTATAATACATAATGTAATAGCAACCGGACAAAGTATACATTTAGAATTATAAAAATTGAAGAAGTAATTTTGGTGTAGTTACCATGCAAAACTAGAAATATTCTATTCCCTAGAAGGCCAATTTATCAATGAAAAACTGTTTTCAAAGATATTTAATGATATTTTAGTTAAATATAATAATAACTTACCAGGTCAGGGTAGAACATATGATTGGAAGTGTCTCTACAAATTAAACTGCCCATGTATACAAACACAGGCTATCAAGAAGTGGGTGGCTTTAATGTTCATTGCTCTATTGTTTTCATCATTTTTCAGGTTTACAACCATGAACATGAATTAACATTAAAACCAGAGGGGAAAAGCCAGGTGTGGTGGCACATTCCTGTAATCCCAAAGTGAGAGACTAAGTCAGGAGTTTAACACCAGCCTGGGCTCCATTGCGTGATAGTGTCAACTGGGAGCTGGGCATGGTGGCACACACCTCTAATCCCAACACTCTGGGAAACTGAGGCAGGCACATCACAATTTCAAGTCTTACCTGGGCAACTTAGTGACTCAGTGAAATCCTGTCTCAAAATTTTAAAAATGGGCTAGCGATGTCACTCAGTATGAAGGTCCTGGGTTTAATCCTCAGTACAACAAAAAGAAAAAAACAAAAATTTTTAAAGGCCCAGGGATACAGATCAGTGCAAAGGCCCTGGATTCAATTCCAAGTCCCATAAAAAAAAAAAATTAAATATTACCTACTTTATTCAAAAGCAAATGGAAGATTTTATATATTGCCAAAGCTAATAATGAATTATAACCACCCATTTGATGATCAGCGGTCTTTGGGAAATTGATTAGATTAAGGTGTTGCATTAAACATAATTTCTTAGAGTCTAAATGTAGAAGACTTCAGCATATGTCTCACAGTTCCCAATATTGAGATGCAGGAACACAGGAAGTTCAAACTTGTTATTTTAAAGTCATATTAATTTTAGCCTTGTTTCCAACATTTCTACAGTGAAACACTTACTGAGTGAAGCTGATCACTTTCCTTTTATGTAAGCACAACAAACACATAGTAATACCAAAGAAGAACCAAAAAGTTATCTTTCACTATGTAACTGAGAATTACTCAAAAATGTTAATACTATGAGCTTCTCTGACTCACATATGTGAGACAAGTCTAAAAGGAGTCTAACACATGAGGAAAAAACTCACTGTTAAAAGTTACAGATAAACTAACACAATACAACTGAAAATGCTGCCTAATTACTCTTAGATTACGCTTTGCTGAAATAATCATCTTTATTTTTGCATATACAATGAAGAAAAGTAAACATTCTTACAAAGGTTTCTAAAATATATAGTTCTATAAGGGTAAAGACATTATTTCCCTTTTGAGTGAAAAGTGTGTAATTCTTCTCTCATCAAACCAAGGAACACATTCTAAAGCACATCATGTAAGCATTTGTGATCAATCCTGAAGTATTTTTGTGTTTGTTTTACATAAAACAGTGTGACCTTTGATTCTCTCTCTGTGGTTTACTTTAAACTGTTGTTCTTTTCTGAATAGTTGTGCTTTCGATTACATGCTGTCATTTGGATTCATTCTGTCATCCCTATTATTAGAATTGTTTTGTTGTATACTTCACAATTCAAAAGGATAGTGGTTATAAGAATACCTTATAATCAGCATAAAGTTTACCAGGCTTCATCAAAATTAACCCTCAGACACAAAAAAGAACTCACTTGGCAAACATGAAGGGGGCTGCCCCTTGATATGAAAGAATCTTTGAATGTGCCAGGGGATTGACTCAACTTTTCATAAAGAATGATAGTTTTTTTTATGTCAAGAAGACGCAAAAATGTTCAAAGACATACAGGATGTCAGTGAAGGTAGAATGATACAAACTACAGAAAAAAATCCAGAAGTTGCTATTTAGAACATGGGAAGCTTCTTTCAAATGTGGCATTAATCAGTTCCCCTGCTTTAATCCAATTAAGAGACTTAAGTACAAACTCTACAATCATTACAATAGAAAATTTATTAACCCTAAAAGATTAAATACCAAATCAATCACCAATTCTCATGAATGACAAAAAATTTACTTCTTAAAGATTATTCTACATTTATGAGTGAAAATGGAAGGGAATTTCAATACAATTCAAGAAGGGAAATTTCAGTATGATATAAGCACAACTCCCAAAGACCACTGAAGTACTCACTTTAGCAGCACTAATGACTGTGGCAGTGTAGGACTGAATGTTGTCTCCACAGGCTCCACCACGGGACTGATGACATCGAATCAGCTAGGGGGAGAAGAGAGAGGGAACCAGAAGGTCATTTTCTATTCAGCTGTTTAAGTCTTCAGGCTATTAGATGGAGCTTATTTACCATGCATGATGGCCATGGATAGGAATGTTTGCATGAGTGTCTCTCAGACAAACAGCTCAAAGCCCTGCTGAGACACTTTTGCTCCTTTTTTATAATCTACTGGTGCCATTCAGGCAGTTTCATGATCAACTACATTTCTAATTACAGGAAGAAAAGTTTTTAAGAATTCATAAACTCTGAAATGGTAAGGATTTGGGATCTGGCGGCTGTTCTACAAATAAATTTTAAAAACATAATCAAGGGACTTAGACATGACTTCCTAACATTAAATATTTGACATGCTAGCAAATTGGATGTTTTGTCCTCCTAATGTCTCCACAAAGATTATAAAAGGAAACATAAAAAAATAAACAAAAGATTTTGCTGTATTTGCATTTTCAATTGTGTTAGTGGAAAAATGGCACAAATTACACATCAATCAACTATGACACATATACTAGCTGTCCAGAGAGCTTACTGTTTATGCCACTAGAAATAAAAACATGGGTTGGAAGCTGAATTGGGTGGTACACTCCTGTCATCCCAGCACTCTGGGGCTGAAGCAAGAGGACAGCCAGTTTGAGCCCAGCCTGGGCAAATCAGCAAGATCTTATCTCAAAGTAAAAGACTGAAAAAGTGTGGGGGATGTAGCTCAGGGTGACAGTCCTAGGTTCAATTCCCAGTACCACAAAAAAGTATGGGGATGGGGGCTGGAGTCAGTGACAGAGCACTTGTCTACCATGTGTGATGCCCTGGGTTTGAGTCTCAAAACAAAAGAAAAATTTTAAAAATAAAAAGAAACTAAAGACATGTCCTTATTCACATCTGATGTAAATAAATCAACTGGCCAACTTTCAAAGTGAATCAATACTTTGATATGCATGATTATCTCAGATGCTATGCAATAAACCTAGATTAAATTCTTCACTGATTATATACTTGTCACATCATTATTCACATTTGCATATTTAAAATTGTTTTTAAATTTAAAAATATGAATTTTCAAAAGCCTCAGGCGTTCACAACAAAATTTACTTATAAAAGTGCTTTACATAACCTAAAACTAGGTCATCTGATGTACCTTTTATTTTTAATTCAAAAATTTTTTGATCACTCACATTGTTTTTTAAAAATCCTCCAAGCAATATTAATAAACTAGAAAGGAAGATTTTTAAAAGTCTGATAAGTTACATCAAACTATTTTTTAGGCAGCCCCTGCTATGTCACACAGAATAATCAAGGTGAGTGATTAGTCACTGTGGTTTCTATAGAGTAAAATAAGGAATTGGAAAAGTGATGAGTTTAGCTAATAAAAATAATCTCATTTATTCATCTAAAAATACACATTCAGAGAAGTATGATAATTATCCCTCTGCTGCCTCCTGCTGCACAAGCAAAGAAAGACGGTATTTTGGAAAAGCGATTCCCTACTTCAGGTTAATTAAAATATTCACAAATGTGTAAAAACTCTTACCTTTTCAATTTGACCACAATTGAGTCAACATTTCTACATTAAAATTTTGGTCTCTAAAACACAGACTGATATGGAAATTGATGATAACTTGGCTTAATAAAATTAAAGATGTGTAAAACTGTGTCAAATGTTCTAATTTAAAGGAGTTAACAAAAAAGTAATATACCAAAGAGCATACATACTATTACTGTGTGACCTCTCCTAAAAGAAAAGGGAAATATAAATGAATTATGTAAAATATACTAAATTATATAACTGTAAATAAAATATAAAAATTAGAAGAAATGTTACCCAATTCCAAAATGAAGGAAGGAAGAAAGAAAAGGATAAAGAGCAAACTGAAGAAAATAACCTATGAGATAGTACTTGATGGCGCATCTTCAGTTTCACATGGCAATGACAGAAGTACAACTGAAAACATTTCTGACCTCTTTACTTTGTTTGACTTCTGTAGTGGTATGGACAAGCAATTCTGCAACTGTTTTTTTTTGTATTAATAGATGTGCTGATGTCAGGACATCACTGAGCAAAAGAGACATGAATATGAAATGGAGAAGACAAGAAAGAACCTTTTGGAAGTATCAGTGTGAATTCATGATTTCTAAAACACACATATGTGTATATGTATAGGTATGCAAGTATATGTGTGTATTTTCCCATATGTCTTTGCATGCATGTACTATTTATTTTCTAGCACTGTCCATCAAAAACAGCTAGAAGCAAAGACTTGAGTACACTTACCAGACAAAGCTTACCCTTTAAACAACACACCTGATTAAAAGGAATCAGCAGAGCTGGGTGTGGTGGCACACACCTGTAATCCTAGCACTTGAGATGCTGAGGCAGGAGGATTGCTGAATTAGAAGCCAGCCTGGGCTACATAAGAAGTCCAAGGCCAGCCTGAACTACACAGCAAGACTTTGTCTCAGAAAGGGGGGGGGGGGGGGCAGCATAGCCAGAAGTAACAGATTCAAGGCTGACACAGGTTGAGTACAAGATGAGTGTAGATATAGCCTATGCCACCAAGTAAGGAAATAAGTTTCCCCCGTTGTTTGGATTGTTTTAAATGAGAATATGCCACAAGGTCACAGAAACCAGCCAGAAAAGTGTTCCAATGGCCAACTCTGGGACAATTTGAAAACCCAAATAATGACATTCTAGTTCAATTGTGGACTGAACAATCACTATTTTAAGCTTTTTAAAAATGGTGATCATTCTGAGTTTTTCAGATATATTCACTTCCTTGTATTTAGGTTATGTATTTCTAGCTCAAAAACTACATGCATAATCTTCAGTACTAGTCATTATACACAACTGTCCTTTTGGGGGGATGTTCACTTTGTTAGGAAAATCCAAAATAAAAATCATTCTATTAAAAAAAAAAAAAGCTGGGCATGGTGGTACACACATGTAGTTCCGGCACTGGGGAGGATGGCAGGGGTGTTCACTTAAGGCCAGGAGCTTGAGACCCAGCCTGAGTTACACAGTGAGACCCTTCCTCAAAAGCAAAAGACAACACAAACAACAGAATAAGTCTGAGGATGGTACTGGGAAGTTCTATTCTTCCAAAGTAGCAATGATGGAAAAAGTAAGATTGGGGAATATTATGTAATTTTAAAAGATTAAAGGGCCATTCCAAAAAATCCAATATGTTATCCTAGATGGAATCAATCCTGTGCTATAGAGGGAAAAAAATCTACGAAAGATACTACAGGGTTAACTGACATAACTGGAATATGGATAATAAAGTATTTCAACAATATTGGTTGATCAAGTCTAGGAGTATAGCTCAGTTGTAAAGCCCTTGCTTAGCATCCATAACGTCCTGGGTTCAATCACCAACACCACAAAACAAACAAACAAACAAAGAACAAAAACTAAGTTTTAAACCAGGTATGGTGGTGTGGGCCTTTAATCAAAGCACTTGGAAGGCTGAGACAGTAGAAACTGAGTTTGAGACCAGCCTGGGCTAGACAGAGTATTTCTCCCAAAATAAGACCTAACTGGAAAATAAGCCCTAGCATGATTTTTCAGGATGCTCGTAATTTAAGCCCTATTTCAAAAATAAGCCCCAGTTAAGATCATTAGCCAGATGCATTTAGTACAACCATCACAACACACAACAGATGTACTGAGTTATAAAATAATATTAATATATAATTAAATGTAAATAACATTATTGATACTGATGCATAAATTATAATGAAATATTCATAAATATCCAAGTGGGTGCCTTTGGACGAGAAGTAAATGTTTATGTAAACAGATGAGCTTGCTGAATGACCAACTGGAGTAGAGACACAGCACATGAATAACACACACACTTGCTAATGAACTAACGTGGCTGTCTAATATGAATCTTCATAATTCATTACATCATGTGTTGTAATGGACATACTTAATGCACTCATGTGAAATTAAAAGATATTTTCTGAATTTTGGTGCTTGCAATTTTTTGTTGCTTTTGTGTGGACCATCATTCTTCTTTTTCACACACACAGCCCCCTTTTTAAGCAAAACATTTATTGGTACATTTTAGATATAAATAATGATAACACTCATTGTAGGGAGTTCGCACCTGTACATGATGTGTCCTGCCTCTTTTTCTCCCATTCCCTCCACCCCGCAACCTTCCCATATACAAAAGCTCTGTTTTTATTTTTCCTTCTATTTTCATTTTTTTCTTGTTACCTTTCCTTCCTTTTGCCCTCCCTTGTCCCCTTTCCCATTTGAACATCTTCCCATTTCTATTACACATTTTAATCCTTATTTCAAGTTTCTTAAACCCCTTTTTTCTTTAAAAAAAGCGATTTTTTGGTTTACAATATTTTACTCTAAATGAATTTATGTCAGCTGTCAATGAAAGAATGTCACTAATACACTGTGGGCACCTTTTGCAATGTAAATCCATGCCCCTCCCCTTTTACAGGGTGAATTTCAACCTAGCAATTATTACAACAAATGTTATAGTCTAGAGCTCAAACACATTTTAGCGATTTTGAAACTGAATTGAGTGCAAACCAAATAAAATTTACATCCTAACAAACATTTCCACCTAGGACTGTGGGGACACTTAAGCCTTCCTCATGGATCTCAGGGCTTTTACCTCAGGTGCTTCTCTGTCATCAGTTATCTTCAGCTTCATTTTCAGTCTCCTTCTTGTGGCTCTGGGGCTGCCTGGGGTTCTTTCTGTGCTGATGTGGTTCTGGCAGCAGCAGTGGCAGCTGCAGCCACAGCCTTTTCCTTCTTGTGTTTTTTGTGTTTCTTACCCTTTTTCTTCCCGCCTCCTTTTTGATCCAAATTCCTGGTTGGTGATAGGGCTTGGCACTGGGCTTTTAGCCTTCTCCACCAGCACCACTGGTGACCAGTCTGTAGAGGGTGGCTGAGAATGGACACGGATGGAGGTGCTGGAAGCATTTTAGCTGCTGGCTCAGGAGATCCAGAGACAGACCGAGAGGAGGAAACCCTTCTTACAGACTGTGGACTTGGTGAGGCAGCCATTTGGGTCTTTTTAGGTCCTGGAGCTCTGAAGACTCTTCTGATGGGCCTGGTACTTGGAGATGGGGGCTGCCTTCTTTGGGAGTGAGGCCCATGTTCCTCTTTTCCTTTTCACAATTTTTTCCGGAGAAGGTTTTTTAGGTTCTGGCATGGGTTCAGGTTTGGGAAGTTTGAGGATGTCACTAGTAGATGTGGCCTCTTGTACTGAAGGTTCTTTTACTTTCACAGAAGGGCCAGGGGGCTCTGGAGTTTTTTCTTTGTTTGCTGGAGCCGGGGAAGGGCTCTGGCTCTTGGTTCTGTAACAGGGAGATTGAGAATGCGCTTTCTCTTTCTCCTGACGGGAAGCTCATCCTCTAAGAGAAGGAGATCTGGGTTTGCGTCTTCTTGGGCTTCGAGACCTCTCCTTTTTTCCTTTGCTGCTTTTTCTTCCTTATCCCTCTTATCTTTGTCTTCATCTTGCTGTTTCATGGATGCCAATTTTTCTTGTTCAATCGGTCTGTTTTATTTCTTCTTTCTTTAGTTCTACGAAAGCAGAGAGGATTCCAGCAATGTTTTCTTGTGCACTTAACAGCAGGAGCCACAGTTCTCCCATAAATTCTTCAGCATTTACCCCATTCAAAAACCCACTCAGGTTGATTTGCATCATTTTGGAATCTGGATTCTCCACTGGTTGAATATAAACTCAATCACAACATCACCTTCAAATCCGAGAATTTCTGTTACTCGTTTTGTTATCCAAGGCTTTATAACCTCCAAAGTTACTTTGCTCACGTCCACCTTTTTTTCTAGGCAATCTGCAAATTTCAGCTGCCTCAGTAGTTTCTTCTGTTTGTTGCTGAACTAACTGTCCTGGTCTTGAACCAATTATCCTGTTCTGCACTTGGTCCACAGAAGAACCCCACAACCATCTTGCTGCCTTGCTTGGACCATCATTCTTTTTTTTAAATATCTTTATTGGTACGTTTTAGTTATACAATACATTTACATTTATCACTGGGTGCTTGTACCTGAACATGCTGTATCTTAGTTCTTATTTTTCCCCATAACCTCTGCACCCTTGACCCCCTCCACTCTTCCCTATTTACACAGACTTTGTTTCCATTTTTTCCTTTTCTCATAATTTTTCCTTTCCCTTCTTCCCTTTCCCCTTCCCCTCCCGCCACCCCTACACCTTTGGACCTTTTCCTATTTCAAATTATCAATTATTCATTTTAATCATTTTCATCCCTCTTAACTGTCATCATTTTTGTTGCCTCTTCTGTCTGTTATGTGTACAGTTAACATTTGATTTAATGGAAATTTTGTGAAGCCCGGTCTGCAAGAGGTCGTGACTTAGAGGAAGAATTCATAAGATAACATCACTGAGAGTTATGCTGCCGATGAACTACAAGCAGGCTACATGGACAAAAAGTGCACATTTAAGGAGGGGCTCTATTGCCCTTTGACATGAGAGATTGGGGCCATGGTTTTACAGGGGGTAAAGTTGCAAGAAATTCAGGTCAGAATGTGAGGTTTGGAGAGTTATGATGATGTCCCAGAGAAGATGACATGATTACATTTGAATAAATGCAAACTTTTGTACATGAATAAATGTAGACTGTTGTACATGAAAAAAAGTAAGACATCCCCTGAAAATAAGCTCCACTACATACTTTGGAGCAAAAATTAATATAAGAGCTGGTCTTATTTTCAGGGAAATGCAGTATTGAGTTCAAGGCCAGCCTGAACTACAGAGCAAGACTGTGTCTCAAGGAACCAAAAAAAAAAAAAAAAGGCTGATCAGTACCTACAGGTAATGACATGTGCAAACTTACTCTGACAGGATTCAGAAGATAAACTGTTTAAAGGACACGTAAGTATGCTTTGTGCTATTTCTACTATAATTAATCTTGTACCTTTTCCAAGGTAAAAGTGCAGTTAAAAAAAAAAGAAATATTAAAAAGTAAACTACATCAAGGTACCTGGCTTCTTACTTAAGATTTTATACTCAAATAAAAATGGATAAATAGATAAAAATATTTTATAATCAAACAGCATTTTCACTGAAAAAGACTTACTGCAAAATTTAAGTCAATTTAGCAATCACACACTTGGCCTAACACCTGAGAAAACTGAAAACTGGTAATGAATAGTTCTTATGAAAATATTACATAATGATCTTTATTTGGGGATGTCTGCAATCCCAGCTGCTCAAGTAACTGAGACAGAAGAATCACTAGTTCAAGGCCAGCCTAGGCAGCACAGCAAGACCCCATTTCAAATGGGAAGGGTGAGGTCTTTCTACATGATGGCACAAGCATTCAATGGGCAAACTCCTCTGAATGCCACTACATCACCTGATGTCTGTGTGTGACACCAGATATTACAAACATATGTGCAAGAACACCTAGCACATATCCAGGTTATGTATTTACGGAGTTCTTGCCCCTCAAAAACATTATGTAATCCAAAATGGGCAGTTCCTCATGTGAAAATACATCTACAAGAGGCAAGGGACAATTTATACATTTTCTTCTTGGATGTTTCCATCACTCAAGGGGAATACACTACAGACATAAACGTAAGAAGATACCACTGTATATCTTCCACAAGAGCTTGTCTTGTTTGAAAGGAGTAATTACAAAGGAGCTATTTTTATGAGAAATACTAGAAAAATCAAGAGACCAAAGAAGATGGAACATAAATAGAACACTCAGTAAAATGTAAAATATCGTAATTGTTGCAGACAGATTTTTGGAGAAGACATTAAGGAATTCACCTAGAAAAATGACTTTCCCTAGTCATTTCTTGATTTTGTACATTTCATAGGCTAGAGATTTACTGGTTCTGTGGCTTCACAAAATACTTAACTTACCACATCCAGATTTTGTCAAAAATTATTTCATATTATTTCATAATAACCTCAAGATACAATAAACTTGTAACCAATAAAAATGACACAATCTTTGAAGTCTGCACTATTTTTTTTTTCATTTTCTTTTTTTTTTCTCTGTCTGCCTTTTTGATTGGATTGAACCCAGAGCCTTTGCCCTGGACTTATCCCCAGCCCATTTTGTATTTCATAATCGGATCCTGCTAAGTTGTTCAAGGTAGGCTTGGATTTGAGATTATGCCTCAGTTCTTTTTTAGATTTTATTCTACATCCACATGGAGAATGCTGACATAAAAATTACTTTATGTTTTCTTATATAAAATTTTAATTTATGTTTTGCATTGAATTGTACATAAGTAATCTCTTACTACATAAACATAATACCATTTACTATAAAAATCTTGGAATCAATTTGATAAATAACTGGAAAATATGAAAAAGGAAGTGAAGATCTGTTACTTAATTATTAAAACAAATAGCTGCACCCTTTTGTTGATCTATTTGTTAGCATACATGGCCAAAGAAATAGTTTCACAGGCCAGGTTTCCAATCTATCAATGAAGCTAGAAGTTACTCCTGTCTCCTGATTTCTACCTTCACAGAAACTGCTGCTGCTATTTCAACACTACTGCTATTGTAATCTCAGTGTTGTACTTTTAATATTATTGGAGTAAAGTTCTTTATATAGAAGAAAGCCAATTTAAAAATTAGGTTCTACTGAGTCTTGGTTTAAGGACAACTATCAAAAATTTATAAATTCTTAGGAATCCAAATATTGATTGCACAATGAAAACCAAAGCAAACTAGCAAGGTAAACATTCATTATCAGTAATCACCAATGGAATAAACATATCTCCTATGGAAAATCCTTAAACACTTGCTCCATTACAAATAACCCAAAAATGGGCTACATCTTACCTTATTTTCTGCATAAGCAAGCCAACGGCTCCCAAGAGCAATAGGATTCATGTTTGGCCCGGGACAAGGATAACAACCTAAAAATTTCAAACAGTAGTATTGAGAAATTCCTTAATAATTTTTTGTTCATGCATGCATCCAATGTTGCTGTCAGAAAAACAGAAAAGCCAAATGCTTATTATTTTTTTCAATTCTCATATGAAATTCCCATACTACTAGTCATTATTTTAATAGCCAAATGAGGTACATTTTTTTCTCTACTTAAGTGTCTTTTCAGTATTTACTCTGCTCCATTAATGAAACAAATCTGGAAAAAACAGGAACCACGTTTTTACAATAAGCAGCCATCTCACACTGCTGTGCCTGAAAAAGGGAATGAAGTTAATAGGACCACTTTAAGTTCTGAACCTAAAGAGCATAAATAAAAAAGGAATTTTAAAAGAGCCAAAAGAAAGGACACGACAGGCTTAGGAAGTTAAGGACAAAAGATAAATAAGGCTACCAAAGTTATGGGCTGGAGATTTAGCTCAGTGGTTTCGCCGCCTGCTGTGCAAGCACAAGGACCTGAGTTCAGTCCCTGGTACCAAAAAAAAAAAAAAAAGACTATCAAAGTTACACCTAAAAGAAAGTGACAATACTATGCTAGTGGGGAAAAAAAACAATACAAAGGTGTGAGCCAATGAAAAAACAAGCAATCCTCAAAGGGGGCCTCTATAAAAGATCTTGAGGAACTACATTAACACTGCATATTTACGTTCAGCACTCAATGGCAGTCTTCTTTCCATGTCAGCCAATAACACTCACTTGCTCTGCGACAAGTAATTCATTTTCAATCCCTATGCAACTTAACCAGGGGGATATGTAAACTCAAGGAATTGTATCCTTTTGTTCAGTGCTAAATCTCCACTACCTTGAACAATGTCTGAAACATAGCACTGAATAATATGTTCAAGCCAGTGGAGCATGCATATAATCCCTGCACTCAGGAAGCTGAGGCAGGAGGATCTCTATGAGTTAAAGGCCAGCCTAGGGGACATAGTGAGGACAAGGCCAGCCTGAACTACAAAGCAAGCCTCTGTCTCAAAACACCTAAAAATAAAAATACATAAATACATTTGAATAAGTTAGACAACACACCAAAACTGATCAAAAGCATATTCATGACATGTTATGTACATGTACCAACTCTCCACAATGAAATAATTGTATTACAATCACGTACTAATAAAAATTTTTATAAACATGAGAAAAAATGACAAAATAGTCCTTTACAACTATTTTTTCAAATACCAAATAGTATGCTCAGCTAAGTGCTAGTTCTTTCATTATAAAGTTGTTGTAGAATAGAAATCTTTCTTCAATTCTCTGAATTCAGGACACTTTTTCAGTGGCATTTGATTATCATTCTATGTTCCTGTTGCTATACTCACAAGCATCAAAGAGGCCCACAATACTATTGCTTCTACTATAAATCAATTTTCATCTGAGTTCCCTAAATTACCATCTATTTTCAATTTTTATTTTGAAGATAATGAACTAAATAGGACTTGAACACAAAATAAAAATTTTCTCGAGGTCTGCCCACACCCTACCGAGGTCCCCAGTCACGCGGAACACACGCCAAATCAGCCCGCTGCAGACAGGCAGGTCTGTGCATGCCCTACCAAGGTCCTGAGTCACACGGAAGACACCGAATCACCCCGCTGCAGACAGGCAGCCACCTGATTCCACACTACAAAGGTGCAGAGGACACCAGACCACCAGACCAAGGTACTGAGTCCCACTGTTCCCGGCCCGGAGGTAGGGGCTTCTGAGCCGTCGTCCCACTGCTCCTGG
>NW_004624871.1:2897656-2910097 GCF_000247695.1 Heterocephalus glaber
GTACAATTCCCAATGAGAAATGTAATTGTGTTGTATACCTACAATGTACCAATAAAAGAATTTAATACAAAAAAAATAATTTTTCTCATTTTCTTGCTCATTAAAAAAAATTAATTCTCCAAAGTTTGAAAAGGTGTGCTCTTAATGCTTTGGGATTTGGGGAACTTGAACTCTGGGTAACTGTGTTATTACCATGTCCACTGAAGGCATATTATTGTGGTATATATAAGAAAAAGACATTAAAAATATATGTATGAAGAACACACTCTAATATACTCTAATATATATTGCGCAGTACTTACATAATAGATTCCTATTGAGTAAAATAATATTATTCAGAGGTGGGGAAATGAATGTTAATATGGTCTACAAAAAAGATTTTCCTATATAAAATCTGTAAGCAAGAAGAGAACCAAATACCTATGAGTGGTATCACAGTAGAGGTGTGTTTCTAATTTCTTGAATTAACTTTAAATGTCAATATGATCTCTCAATTCTGATAACTACCTCAACCACTATTAGAGGCTATTAAGTACACAAGAGAAAACATAGTTTATAATGCTTAATTTCACTATTTGAGTCCATATTTTTAGAAACTCAGAAGACCTCAAGAACTGTAGTATGCTAGAATGCGTGCAAATTGTTTCCTGTTCACCGAAACAATATTTTACAACTAGAATAAGCAGAGTATCAACAGCTCAGCATTATCCCAACTGTATAAGCATGACTCCTTTACCTCTACCTCCATCTAAACAAGGAAATAAGTGAAGGAGGTCAGGCAAGGAAGCCTCTGTAATGCTAAGATGAATTCTAACATGTTTACAATGTCGCTGAACAAAGTAAGAAGAGAGAACTGAATATTAAAAGAACTCAGGTTTCCCCATTTAAATGAGGTAAAATTCATGAACACCACACGAGAATTTTACATGGCTTCCTCCTAGAATCTGGGTCATAATGGAGAGATAATTTGAACTCATTTCCAAAAACTCATTGAGACACTGCCTTATTTTTCCTTGTAAAGAGAAATTTAAGATATTTTTTAAAACCAGGTACCTACATTTATGATCAATTAATCTTTGACAGAGGAACCAAAACATGTCAATAGAAAAAGAATATTCAGTTCAACAAATAACAGAACAAGTGGATATGTACATGGAAAAGAATCTGGACCCCTACCTCATACCACATTTAAAAAATTAACCTGAAATCTATCAAAGACTTAAAATGAAAAGCTAAACTGATTAAACTCTTAGAAAAAACACAGTAAATTTTCATGACCTTGGATTAAGCAACAGTTGTTTATGACACCAAAAGTACAAGTGACAAAACAAAACATTAAGTTGCACTCTAAAAACACTAAAAATTTTGAAAATTGCGTGAGATGATTCATGCCTGTAATCCCAGCAGTTTGGACACTGAGGCAGGAGGACTTCAAGTTCAAGGCCAGCCTGGGTTATGCAATGAGTAGAAAGTTGGCCTGGAACCACATAGTAAGATCTTGTATCAAAAGCAAAAAGTAAATTAATTAATTAATTTAAAATAAAAACCTAAAAATTTTGTACTCAAAAGAATACAAATGAAAGGAAAGAAAAGGAAAGGACAACATACAGAATGGTGGGAAATGTCTGCAAACCATGTATCTGATGAGTGATTCTGCTTTAGAATATAAAAAGAACTATTAAAACTCAATACTGAAAAGACAAATAAGGTATATACACAAATCACATTACTCAGTGTCATTACCCATCAGGGAAACATACATAATTACAAGAATCTGTAAACAAATGTTCAAGTTCAAAACCTATGTCTGCAAAAAACTTGTGTACTAGCGTTCATGTAAAACTACCCATATAGTCTAAAAGTATAAACAAAGCAAATATCTGTGAAAGGATGAGTACATAAAATGTAGTAAATCCATACAATGTAATGTTTCTCAAAAAGAAAAAGAAACGAAGAACTGAAAGAGGCCATGAAATAGATGAATGCTAATTATATCTATGATTAGTGAAAGGCATCAGTCATGTATGACATCTCCGAAGTACCATGAATGCACTACACAGGAAATGCTAAATATCACTGAATATTTCTTAACTATCATACTGTTCATTAGTGACCTTTTAAAGGTTTCATGAGCTTTGAGATAACTTATTTTATTTTTATTTTTCATGTAAATGAAACACAGGAATTACGGAGAACTGCCAATCTAAGGCTCAACAGGTGAGAATTACACGCAAAGAAAGGAAGAGTCAAATGTAGTTCACTCCACACATACTCAGTGTGTATCCACTAAGAATCAACTATCTGGCCAGTCCCTAAAAATATCACAGAGGCCTCATACATCTGATGCAGAACCCAAATGGTTAGGGTTAAGTCTTAACTTTTAACTCGCACTGCCCGTAGGTCTCATGTACACTCACCACTGTCTACTTGTGAATGTTATAAATGGGATTCTTAGCATAGAAAGTAAAGTTCCTCATTGAAAAATTTAAAAAGAAAAAAACCTTTGCATTTGAAAGCTCTTTTAAATTTATTTGTTTGTTACATTGGTTATTCATCATCACAAATGAAGAACACATATACTAATACCATTAAGACTATAAGAAATATTTTTTCCTCCTCAAAGTAAAACCAGAGACCAAGGGAAAGAGACTGTGTACTGAGCACTCTTTGGTCTCCCTGGAGACTTCATATCTACCTTTCAATTTAAAGACACTTAAAATGACTACTAATGACATCTATCAGTCTTTGTCTTTTGTTTTCCTAATCATACCTGGGTTTTGGATTTCCACATCAGACAGCTGCTCAAAGCCAACTTTTCTGTACAATCAAATACAAAGGTGTCTCATTTCTCATCATATTGGATGTGTTCTGTTAACAGTTCTCCATCAGCTCTCTACCTGTTCCATCCACCCTCTGGCACAAACTCCCATGATGCTTGCTGTGATGGACACAGCTGTCTCTACTTATTTTACAGTACCTTCATTGTATTCATACACAACTAAGGCATTCACCTAAGAGCTTTTCAGACTCTTTTAGAAGTTAAATGCTTGCACAATCAAAACAACATCCTCATTAAGTGAAGATCTTTTCATTCTACAAGGGATGTGAACTTGGTACCAATCACTAGGAGAAAAACTATGTAGTAGAGGTAAATGAGCTACCACAAAAGCTGTCTCAGCATATCTAGCCCCACCAGCTGTCTGTCCCGAATCCCTGCATGTGACTAACAGGCAAAACTGGCTTACACTTATGTGATAACAGAAACCTAAACACAGAGAAATGTGTATAAGTTATATGTAGTTTCAGACTAGCTGGAAGGAATGGGGGGATACGATATTATTGCTCTTAGCAACCTTAAAGTAAATGCATAAATCTGATCCCTAAGGTTTTCAAGTTCTATAGAATTATTTGAAAAGAAGAATGACATGCTTAATGGAACTGTGAAATGAAAACGATTACTATTATTGCGAGGGGTATTTGTAATGAAGTTAGGGAGGGGTGAAGTGAAATGTCACAATAAGTACTATTCAGAGTAGGAAGAAAAATCATAAATTTTTGTTGTTGCTGCTGTTTTCTGAACTCCTTTTTATATAAAGTATATCTTTTAGAATATTCTTAAGTAATATACACTTTAGTTTTTATGCAATCCACATAAAATAAGAGATTGCAAGGTATCTCAATCCAAGGAAGCCATTGTACAAACAGCACTCTAAGAGAATGAGACTCCTCATGAATCAGGAAATACTAAAACTTCATTATTGTAGACCACAAACCACATGACTAGGATTTAGTTATAAGCTCCATGCCACTTGTAAAATGAGTGCACTTGAGTGTACCTCCACAAACACGGTTGAGACTTCCAGATCTTTTCTTCCTATCATGAAGAACTCACAGAATTAAGAGACTAATACTTGTTTGAACTATTTAGTAGGTAAGGTAAACCAAAGATGTCTTAAAAAGACATTAAGAGTAGGGCTGGGGATTTAGCTCAGTGGTTCTGCTGCCTGCCTCACAAGCACAAGGACCCAAATTTGATCCCCGATACCAAAAAAAAAAAAAAAAGACATTAAGAAAAAGAGAAAGAAGATAAAGAATTAAAATGAAACTGATAATACTATTAGTAGAAACACTCATGTACAGAATAGCATACATGTTATGTTAAATGCTATTAAGCCAAATTGTGTCCATTTTCATCAATAAATGAGTATGATGAAAAGGATCTTTTAATCTCAATGTACCAAAATTATTAAAGACCTCTCAAATCCAACTTAAGACTAATATAAAAACTGGCTCATTTTCAAATTTTTATTCATAATAAAGCTATTGTTGCCTTTTAAATTTTGAAACTGTACATTAAAAGAATTTTTAGAAATACAAATTTTTATACCCACCAAAAAAACTACAATATAAATATGTGCTAAAAGATAAATGTCACCATCACTAACTTACTAACTTGTTTGTCACTTCAGCTAACTATATTTGCCATTTATTACAAAGAAACATGAGCATTCCAACAGAACCTAATATTTAAACAGAGCTAAAATTTCAGAATGTACTTTACCAATTATTTAAACTACTGTAACAAATAATTATTTTGGATTTTCTCTCCAATTTACCACTCAAGTGAGGCAGTATAACATCTTTATTTTTTAAAGGAAAATTAAAACAAAACCAAAAGATAGCTCTGTGGCCCTGACCTGACAGTAAAATCCACTATCATGAAACACAGACTGTTAAGTATACACTTAAAATGGAGTCACAGGAGGTGCAGAAGCCTTGAAACAAGTATTTCCAATGAATAATAAATACCATAAAACTACTGTTAAAATGGGATGAAAGCAGCTCAGAAAAATCTGGCACCCGGATCTAGCTGAAATATCTGTCCACTGTTCTGACTGACTCTCTATAACCTATCTAACTGGAATAAATGGATAGAACCATTACGTGGTTCTATTTTCCTATTTAATCAGAAATATAACAAATATATTAATGTATAATAACTGCACATCTCAGAAAAAAGATTATAAATATAAAGATATGTGCTTGTCTTATTTTTCTTCATGGTCTACAAAATGTTAAACAATGTACTATAATGAATTGTGATGTATGGTGTATATAATTATATCCAATATATACTGTAGTAATTGTATCAAAGAAAGAACATTTATACATACAAAATGGCTACTGCAGGGTGCTTAATACATCATAGATACTCTGTAAATATCTGTGTAAGAAGACATGTTATTTCAGGAGCTACAACAAATGCAACCGAGATTCCCTGCTCATTTCAAAATTGAGATCAATTAAATTATTTCTTCAGAATGTACACATCAGACTCTCTGGGAAAACTCAACTAAAGCTTCCATGGTCAGTTGCAGAAGATGAAAAGGAATGCAAAATGGAAAATGTGGGCTTCAAAAAAACATACATGTATTAAACAAAATTCTGTCCCGATGGCCTTAGGACTACAGAGTGGCCCTGCTGATTCCTGCAGAAGTTCCAGCCTACTAAGCTGTCTGACACGATATACTACTTGCAAAGTCCAACAACTCCATAAGCAAATACATATCTAAGAAGTTATTTGGGTTCTCTCCCATTCTCACTTTTTCTTTTTTCTTTTGGTACTGGGGATCGAACTCAGAACCTTACGCTTGCGGGGCAGATGCAGTGCCACTGAGCTAAATCCCTGTCCCCTTTCTTCTTTTTTTTAAAAATTTAATCCCATTCCTCCCCTCAAGCCCCCTCCCCTCCCTATGTACAGAAGCTCTGTTTCCATTTTTTCCTGCTATTTTCACTTTTTTCTTGTCACTGCCTTCCTTTCTCCCTCCCTCCTCCCTTGTTCCCCTTCCCATATGAACACTTTCTTCCCATTTCCCAACATCCATTATACATCTCAGTCCTTATTTCCATGTTCAGTTTCTCACACCCGAGAAACAATGCAGTATTTAAACACGTGTGTCCGATTTATTTCACTTAAGAGTATGGTCTCAAGATCTATCCATTTCACTCCCCACCCCGCTTCTCCTTCCCTTCTAGATACAATTTCATACATGTAATTTCACATCATATCAAATATATTAATTCCGTGTGCTTAAGCACATAATTTCGGACTAGATTCTGTGCTTACTTTTGAATTGGGGAGCAGGAAAATTTATTACAGTGGAGCAAAAACAGGGGAAGAAGTAGATGGGAAATATTTCTTTGAGTTTCAAAATCCTCAAATAGGATAATACAGTTACTTCCTCAAGTGTGACGCTTAGGGGCCTTGGATTTAGCTCGGTGGCATCACGCCTGCCTCGCAAGCACAAGGTCCTGAGTTCTATCCCCATACCAAAAAAAAGTATGGGACGTAAATAGGTAGTTTAACAAGTGCTTTCAAAAAATAATGGATATATGAAATTAATCACAATTAAGCAAAGAGAGTATGTGAGAAGAAACTGAGGCAATATAGAATATGTATAATAATACATTGGCAAGGTGAAATTACCTATCATACAATTACTGAACAAGAACATCCACAAAAATCATAGGAAGATCATAATTCAAATGAAATACCGATGACATGATTATAACTAGTTTGCTGACTGTATCAAGTAGTATAAACTCAAAAGTATATGACATCCTATAAAATTTGATACATACTTGTAACAAAAAATTTTCTTGCAAAAGTACAGCTATCAAAGGCAGCAATTTTCTCCTGTAACACTACGACGAGAATCCTAAAATTGGAGGGAAAAAAAGGAAAAACAAGTGAAAATAAAATTCTATGAATCCTTAACTCATAAATAAGTTAAATCATCTAGATTTAAAAATAAAACATTTCTTATAACTATTTAAGGTAGAAATTATCTGCCTTTTAAAGTCCAAAGTATAAGATGACTAGAAATGATGACTAGATGATGTTGATGACTAGAAAATGTTACTGAAGAAAAGCTATCACGTCATAAAATGTTTTTCTCTTAATAAAGTTTCACTTCCCTTCATTTTAAATACATAAATTTGTGACTGAATAGTATCAACAAAGAATTCACTATTCACTGCTTCAGTTATGGAATTAAATAAATTGGATTTATATAATCTATCACTTTTAAGTGCTAAATTTCACAACACACAAAGAAATCTAAGACAAATGTGACTCAGTGTAAATAAGTCAGTTCTGATTCACTCAATTTATTAAAGTTTAACTAGAATCTTTTTTCTTTTTTTCTTCTTTTTTCCCTTTTTTTGGTACCTGGGATCGAACCCAGGACCTTGTGCTTGCACAGCTGGCGGCAGAACGACTGAGCTAAATCCCCTGCCCAGAATTTAACTAGAATCTTAATACAAATTATCAAGTTTAAAAATTATTTCTAAAAATCTAATAAAAGATTTATAATTGAAAGAAATAATATATTATTTTTTCAAAATTAGGTACAGGTAAATATTAAGACACATACTAATAATTACTGGGGAAAACCAAAATTTAGTATTTAAAATGCATGGTTTATTAATTTGTTCATTTGTTAACAGTTATATTTGATGATACAAGAAACTTTTAATGAATAATTCCCATTACATCTTTATGATTATCTGTTGCTCACCCCCTGCCAGGTTTGTTAAAGAGCTCTCTGTTTTTACTGGGTTGTTATTACTTAAAAATACTCAATAGTGGTCCAAGGATTTAGCTCAGTGGTTCTGGTGCCCGCCTTGCAAGTGCAAGGTCCTGAGTTTGATCCCCAGTACCAAAAAAAAAAGTAAACTTCAACCGTGTTCTGTTACTATAATAATGCCTCAAGCCATCTTACACACTGCACCTTGATAGAAATAAAAAGCATTTCCATATGTAAATATTATTTACCAAGGTCTGTACTATTTCTTTGCACAAATTGTTAATCATCTAAAAAGATCAAATAATTCAGGTGTGGTGGTACACACCTGTAATTCCAGCACTAAAGAGGCTGAAGCAAGAGGATCACCTCAAGTTCTAGGCCAGCGTGGACTACATAGTGAGTTCAAGCCCAGCCTAAACTATATTGAGAGATCCTGCCTCAAAAACAAAACAAAAAACGACAACAACAAAACCAAACAACCCACAACCTCTGGGAAGTATAAAAATACATGTATGTGTTAGCTTAAATTTGTAATACAGCATATGGGTCTCTGCTTAGGGCTTGGCATATCTTTTTAAACGACAGAACAACAAATTTGTAACAGGATGACCTAACTCTGAGTCCTCAAAGGTGAGGCCCAGGAGCTGTTGGATGTTCTTTGTCCAGAGGGCCCTAAAGCACCTGTATTCTGTGAATGCAAAGGCACAAATCCCCTTTATATTTGGGGCATCAGTTTCTCATTTTCAACCTTCATAGGGTCTTTTCCTTCACTGATCCATGTACAAAACCTCACAACTCACATACAATTATAGGAGCTGACAAAGCTCTTTTTAATCCTATAGAGTTCCTCACAGAAGACAGATTTGCCTTTGGTACTTTGTGTACAGCTGAGCTTTCAAACATCCACTTCCTTCTGTTGGCATCTACCCTAATTTGAGAGTCTGTCTTTGTTAAAAAAAACACAATGTGATAAAGACAAGAATTTGGTTTCTGACCCTGTCTCAAAAACTGAAAAAAAAAAAAAAAAGAAATTTTGGTCACTGATGAACACATGAAGCTGAAATTGAGGCCTGGTATGTAGCAATAAATGAACACATATTTGGTTTATGAATCCTGAATACAGCTCACTAAAACAAGATCTGAAAACTGACTGATATACAGTAAGAGAACTTCAAAACCAATGCACCCATGGAGAGAACAGTGTATGCTCAGTGGTAGGAAAATCACAAAACTCTTAATTTAAGAAAACTGGGGTGGGTACATGGAGGGAATATACAGTCAGGATGAAAAGATTTGGATGGATACATGAGAGCTAATACATGTGCACATGTAGATGTGTAGCTCATTCTATAGGAAGGGAGAGTCTACAAATTGAAAGTAGCAGAAGTAACAAAATGGAAGATTTCTTCTGAGTGCTCCTAATTCTTCTACATGCTCCAAACAAGTCCAGCATACTTCAAATTATTTCCATACATATAATGTGCTTTATTTTATCTAGGTGTATTTAAATTATCTTTAATTTTCCTATGTTGCTATGTTATATTACTATGTTACTATGATATATCCAGGAATAGTCTTCTTCTTTCTTATGCTACTTGGTGTTCCTGGGGACCATGAGTACATAAATTTATGTTCTTTGTAAAATGTGTGTAATTTTTACAAATTATTTTTATATAATGTTTTCTCACTTATCTTCTTAAATTTTCTGATATTGTCTAATAGTTCCATGAGGCTCTGGTCTATTTGTCTATTTTTTTTATCTCTACTCTTCAAACTGTATAATTTTACTGATCTATTTTGAAGATCCTATTTCTTGAGATTTTCATCAGTACAATCATGAAAGTGTGTTTGGTATATACAACCAATTATCAATATGTCTGGACATCAGGGAGATTAACCCTTTGGTTCGTTTACTGGGTCTATTTGAAAATATCTTGTTATAGGCGATTTAAATTTATTTACATTAACGAACATGATTAATACATGGTCTCAGCTCCCCTTCGCCACGTGGAATGTTTTGCCTTTCTGGGGGGAAGATTTCTAACCCCTCCCCTAATTTCCTTTCTTGGACTATTTTAATTCTTTGTTTAATCATTTGTTACCATTTCACTTTCACCTACAGTACTTTGTGTTCTTCTTTTTTTCTATTCCTAATTTGAATTTTAATTGTGTCTACATCAAAATATCTGATATTTACAAGCTATTCTCTTATTATACCCACCTTCTTACATGTACACCTCGCTTATCACAACTTTTGCTGTATTCCAGTCATTTTAAATGAGCTATTAAGTCCATCCTACATTCAAGGTTGGGGAAATTAAATCCTGGTGCTTGAAAGAACGAATATCAAAGAATCTAAAAATATTTCTATACCAACATAATTGCTTCATATAAATTTTTAAATTACTCAATTGTTGATATTCCTCCAACATTCAGAAAGTATATACTTTCCCTCAAAACCCCTCATCACCTTATAGCAAAAGCAGAGTCTCATCATCTATATCAGATCCAAGTACAGATGAGGATCCTTTAGTATAATTCCTTAAATAAGGCTCCTCAAATACTCTCAATGTGAATATTGTTAATTAAGATGACAAGTTATCTGCCTAAACAATGCAACAGATCCATACATACAAGGGTGGGAGAGACCCAGAATAACTGCTAACTTTGGTTTTTTGAGACAAGGTCTCACTATGCAGTTCAGGCTGGCCTTGAACTCATTATGTAGCCCAGGCTGGCCTTGAACTTACAGCAATCCTCCTGTCTCAGTCCCCCAAGTGCTGGGATTACAGGCATGCACCACCATGCCTGGCAAAAATGATTTATTTAGAGGGCTTAAGACACAGAGAGACCAATCTTTCAAATCAGCTACCTTGTTTCAAGAAGGGTTATTTCATATCTATCCTTTATTACACTTATTTATTTGAAGACAACTTTCCCCCTTAAAATTGTCTTCCCCATTAACAGAAGTTGTTTTCATGATCACATCTATTCCTGCACATGTTCCCATCCTCTGGTAACTTCATTTAAACTATTGGGTCTCTAATGGTTTAAGCTGCTGTATCATCTAGAAAAAAAAAGAACCACAATTTCTTTTCTTTTCTTCAACATAATCTGTGTCAGACCATCTCTTGCACAGGTTCTTCAACAAGTTCTGCTGGTCTCATATTTGAAATTTCAAGTTATATTATTTGCTCTTGCATAGTTATGAACTAACCATGCATTACAGGTGACTTTATAATTGTTTTTATTAATCTATATGCTTTTTGCAGAATGAGAAAATTCAGATATAGATGACCACAATCTCTGGTGAATCAAATTTTTTTACTTAGCTCCTAAAGCTTCGCTTCAGACATACTTTGCTATTAATTTTTCAATGATACATAATTACAGATTTGATTTCCTCTCTAATTTAAGGTAACAAAAAAAGTAAGTACTTGGGAAATTTAAAACAAGTAATATAAGCGTGCTCTAAAAAATCTCTGTACTTCCTTCACAATATGTTATGATTTCTTTTTTTGCTAAATAATACATAATCTAGTTCACAACAGGACAAAGAAAAGTTTTCTGGGTTAAATGAATTATTTATGGGATCAAACTATCCAATAATGTTGTTTACCATTTATATGTGATTGTGATAAACTTGATGTGCTACCCTAGCACTACTATGGTGTTTCTGCTGTTTCCTTCAACCTTAATGTTGTTGAACTTAAATTCAAATACTTCTAACAAGTGATTATCCTTGTTTACTTTGCATTGTTAGTACATCTTTTGGAAGCATCTCTAAAATCTAACCTGAGAATATCATGTTTCCCTTGAATTTATTGATATAGCAGAAAGTATTTCACTTGCTATATTTTCTCTGTTGCTTTTGGATGACAGCAGATTTATACTTTATATTCAAGACTGGTGATCAAGGCATTAATAATCATCATAGGGCTTCAGTTTTTCAAATATAAAATGAAAGGACTGCATAATAAGAGTTTGAAGGTTCCTTTCTTTTCTTACATTCTGTGGTTAATTTGTCATTATCATTAGAAGTCAAGGATCAGTTCAGCCTAGATTTGAATATTAACGCCTAATTTTAAAGGAGGAAAATCAATCTGCCTGTTTTAGCTGCATTATGAAGTGTAAAGCAGTTTTTAAAAAAAGCTAAAGAATATTTTACATTTAGAAACAGATTTTTCAAAAGTTTTAGTGAGTCCTCCCACCAAAATCACAGTCCTCATAGTAAACCAATAAATATACAAATATACAGAAGCATATCCATTGATATATAAAAGGTTTCACAAGAAAATTAAACTTTCTATGTTTTCTCAGATACTTTCAATTCTTTTTCATTTTGTTTTTAACATTCTGGTTATATCCACTACAATGAATTAATAATTCCCCAGTGAGTCAAGACTGGAAGTCTGAACACATTTATCAAGAAAACTTACAGCAGCTTTTCCAATGGACATATTTGGAAGGATTTTCCTTGAGATTATTTTTTAATAAATTTAAGTCATGAATTTACTAGATTACTAAATTACTACGCCCAGGAGGTATAAATGCTTACCGCTTGTTGCAGTGAAGATCGTAAATAGGTGTTTTAAACTGAATAGACTTGACCATCTCCCCAGTACGAAGTGAATACAGATCCACACAGCAATAAGAAGGGCTTGTGCTAAAAGAAAAAAGAAAGGTATTATTTTAAAATAGGAAGGCTAGGATGTAGCTCAGTGATAGAGTGCTGGCCTTGGATTTGATCCCAACACCATGGATATATTACATAATACACACACACACACACACACATATATATATATATATATATATACACACACACACACATACACACACACACACATAT
>NW_004624871.1:2910197-2921637 GCF_000247695.1 Heterocephalus glaber
TATATCTAATAAACCATGGTTTTTAGTGCAATACTAAAATCCCTTATTGGGCCAGGGATTTAGCTCAGTTGTTTCACCACCTGCCGTGCAAGCACAAGGACCCGAGTTCGATCCCCGGTACCAAATAAAAAATAAAAAAATAAAAAATAAATAAAATCCCTTATTAACATGATATTAGCAAGCTGATTCAGACTTTACCAAAAATAGGACGTAATACATCCCATTCAATTTAATGTAGGAAACCAAAATTAAGGGAATAGAAAAATACATATATGTCATTCAGAAAATATACTATGCAGAAAAAAATTGCCTGTGTGATTATCTCAACAGATTCATAAAAGTATTTAATAAATTTTAAAACCCACTCAGGACAAAAAAAATTCCTTAATTTGGTAAAGAGTAATATTAAAACTAACCAAATTAGCAAAAATATATATAATTATACAATACTGAAAGATTTTACCCTAAAGAAAGACTCACTTTAAACATCATGACCGAACATAGTAGGGCACATTCTGTTACATAAGTCAAGAAAAGTAATTACTACAAGGAAAAAATAAAACCACCATTATTTGCTGAAAATCCAATTATACAAAGCCCAATAATACAACACACTCAGTAAACAAACTCTATAGTCGATTAATCAAGGTCACCAGATTCTAGATTAATATACAAATATTATCTGTATTTCTAATAAAAAATAAAATTAGAAAGTGAAATTTTAATATACACAATGGCATTAAAAATAAAAAGCTTTTAACATCTTGGATTAAATGTAAAGAAATGTTTTAATACAGTTATTCAATACAGAATAAAATGGTCCAAGTATTCAAGAAGCTGAGGTAGAAGGATCTAAAGTTAAGAGTCCAGCCTCGGCTAGACCCTGTCTTAAAATAAACAACAGCAAAAGTTTTCTTTAAAAGCTAAATAAAATACCACAGCCTGAAAGTTTCTCTAAGGAGATTTTAAAGCCTCATCAAAAAATTTATCAGATGATGGGCCAGGGGTTTAGCTCAGTGGTTCCACCGCCTGCCTCGCAAGCAGAAGGTACCGAGTTCGATCCCCAGTACCAAAAAAAAAAATTATCAGATGAGAACTAAATCTAAAGAGTATGAGAAATGAAAAATGATATGTATGGAATTGCATTCAACACAACAAGAATTATTACAAAGCTATGAGAATTAATACAATGTGCTCTTCGAACAAAGATTAACAATTCAATTTATCCCTCTAAAGAAAGTAGGAAAATAAAGACTTAAAAATGTAAGACATGAAACTAAAAGAAAACATAGGGGAAAAAACTAGAATTTTGAGCAAGGATTTTGTGGATGAGATATCAAAAGCAAAAATACACAAATAGGATGACATCAAATCAAAAGGCTTCTGTACAGCAAAGCAAAGGAAACAATCCACAGAACAAGGAGACAACCAACAATATGCAAGGAAAAACACTACAAACCACAGAGCTGATACACACAATATATAAGGAACTCAAAAAGTTCAACAGAAAAAACACACAACTTAAAAATATAAGTGTTAAAACTAAAGGTATTTCCCAAAAGATAAACAGATGGACAACAACCATTTTAAAAAGTTCAATATCACTAATCAGCAGAGAAATGAAAATTGAAACAATGAGAAATAGCATCACCCTACTGAAGAATGGTTATTATTAAAAAGATTACACACACACAAAAAAAGACTACATAACTCAAGTAGTGGTGAGGATATACAGAAAAGAAATTCTTGTACCCTGTTGGTAGGAATCTAAATTAGTACGTCCATTATAGAAAAAAGTATGGAGGTTAATTTAAAAATTTTTTAAATGTGAATCAAATTAAACCTCTCCTCCTTTAAAAAATTAAAAATAGATCTAGCATATGATCTAGCAATCCCTTGACTGGGTATATATCTAAAGGGAACAAAATGAGTATGGGGGAGATACCTGCACTTTCATGCTTATTGCAGCACTAGTCATAGCAGCTCAGAAATGGAAACAAAGTATCCATCACCTGATGAATGAATTTAAAAAGTGACATATCTGTACAATGGACTTATACTGAGACCTTTAAAAAAATGAAGTCCTGTCATTAGCAACAGCACAGATGGAACTGGAAGCAGCTTGTTAAGTGACATAAACCAAGCACAGGAAGATAAGTACTCCTAGGACCTCACTCATATGTGCAAACCAAAAAAGTTGATCTCATTAACACTGAAAGAGGAATGGTGTCTACCAAAGCTGGAATCATAGGATGTAGTGAGGCATAAAGAAAGCTTGAGATGGGTATTAAATTACTGTTAGATAGCAGCAGGCTCTGGTGTGGCACTGCACCATAGGGTAACTCCAGATAACAATAATGCGCTGTACATTTCAAATAGATTGTATTTTAAACTTTTCACTATGAGAGTATGATAAATGTTCCAGGAAATGCACAATGTATGCAAGCATCACACTTCCCCATAAATGTGTACACTTTCAAGATTTTTTTTTAAATGGAGGAAAAGAAGAGCAAATTAAAACCAAGGAAGATAGAATGAGAATTTAAAATGTAACTAGAAAAAAAATAGTAAGCAAGAAGAAAAAAATCAAAACTAAACCTTGAAAATATAAAAAATATTTTATTTTCAAAAATCAATTGATATTTTTGAAAATGGCAAATAACTGCTACCTCTAGTCCAAGTGTTCAAGAAAAATAACAAAGACAAGTATAAAGAAGGAAACAGGGAATGTGGCACAAATAAATCCCTTAACATGCACAAACTGGCAAGTCTTGAAAAACACACTTGTTTGGCCAACTGATTTTCATCAGTGGTATAATATAATTAAATGATAAGACAGTCTTTGTATCAAAAGATGCCAAAAGAATAATAGTATGCAAACATTAACTAAAAATCTTCCATAGGAGAGGTATGGTGACACATGCCTATAACCTCAGCACTGAGGAAGCTGCCCCGAGTTTGAGGTCAGCCTGGGCTAGTTAGTTCAAAGCCAACCTCAACACAAGAGTGGACCTTGGTCTCAAAAAAACAACACACACACAAAAAATCATAGATCTAAAACTAGAGTAGCCAAAATTATACAGTATCTAGAACAAAATAAAGCACAAAAATTTCTACTACTTATTTCTGAAACAGAAGAGAACATATGAAAATATATATATGAGAAGTAATCAAAACATACAATGAAGGTTTAAATTTTTTCAATATTACAGTAAAAGACACATTCCCATTAATCCCCCTCAGAATGTTCTCCCTTTCTTCAAACACACTTGTCCCATCTTTCTTGGCACTTTCAGAAGCAATTCTGGAAGTCCTCTTACATGTCTTTACAAGGCGTGATCACAAATACAATGAATGCTGCTCCCACATGCCATCCAACAGATATGCAGGCTCGTAAAAACATCACAGTGTGTCCTCATCCACCTTATTCACCAGATCTGGCACCGTGAGGCTTCCAGCTCCTTCCCAAAGTCAAAATGACCAGGAAAAGTAAAGATTTTGATTCAGGATACTGAGGAAACCATGATAGCACGACTAAAGAGACTCATGAAAGAAGACTTCCAGAACAGCTTGAGAGAGTGACAAGAAAGAAGGGAGATGGGGTAAGTGTTCTCAGACAGAAGGGAGTTATTCTGAGGAGCATTAATGGAAATGTGTCTTTTACTTTAATAAGTTTTTAAAAACATTCACCATATTTTTTATCCCACCTCATAGAACAGATTTAAGAGAAATCAAACTTTATACTTTTATTCTTTAACACAGAAATGAGAAAATGAAAAGGCAAATTTTCATTCCTATATTGTAAGGGAAAATTACAAAATATATATATATGTTATAGAGGAGAAATGACAAAAACTTCATATAACTCAAATAATAATGATACATTCAACCCTTAAAATTTTCATAATATTTAAAAACATACTTCACCAAGAAAGATATGGAGATGGTAACTAAGCACATGAAATATTCAACATATTGAGAAATAACAGTTAAAACCAATATGGGATATATTACTATATCACTTATACAAGAAAAAAATTTTTAAAACTGGTAATATAAAGTATAAGAAAGAATGGAAAGTAATTCAAACTCTCTTGATCACTGCTGGGAATGAAAAATTACTTTGAAAAATGGATTACCAGTTTCTTTAAAAAGTAAACTTACCCTCCCCGTGGGATATGACTATCTACTTTATTATTAATAATAAAGACTAGAAACAAATATTCATCAATAGAGAATCCATAGAGAAATATTGATCCAGTGGAATAATCCCCAGCAATTAAAAAGAACAATTAATCCATAAAACAACCTAAATGAATATCAAATCCATGTTGCAGAAGCCAGGAAAGGCCATTCGTGTGTAAAAGTCTACATACTGAATGAGTCCTTCTATATAATAAGGCTAACAATGGCAAACCTGTAATAATAACAATAATAATAATAATAATAGATTGGTAGTTGGTAGAGGATAGGGATGGAGGACACAGAATACAAAGTGGCATGAGAAACTTTTCAGGGTGATGAAAATGTTGCTATGTCATCAATATGTAAGAATATACAAAACTATAAAAATGAAGATGTGAAGCCAATTTGTAAAAGCCCGAACACGTCTCTAAAATTAAAAAAAAAAAATTATTTTCTAAGTGTTCTAAAAATTAATCCAGAACACTGCTGATAAAGGAATGAGTTCATAATGAATGCTAAGATTTTGCTTCAATAAGAAGGGGGAAAACAGCTTGTCACCTTCAATTAGGTACTCATTAGGGTTACCACATACTGGATCCTCAAATTCTGCTCACTCCACTGTGCTCCATCATCCATACAATGTCCCAACTTTGATCACTCCTTCGAAACTGCTTTCATAGGCAGAAAAATGTTATGAAGGTGCAGTTTATCACTAACTGAACAAGATCTGGCAAAACAAATATATATCGAGAAACATCCTCTCATTCAATGAGTAACAAGGAAAGATAATTCACAAATTCACACATTCATAAAGCAGACAGCACACTTCCTGCCAGTAACACAATTGTGCGCACGCCTGACATATCCTTTTGTTCTTGTTTTCTCTCCTGAAAAGCCTTGACCATGGAACACTGTAAGACAATCTTAATTTTCCTCATGGCCGACTGATGAGAAAGCTTTCCATAAAATAGTCAGTATGCGTGGCTTGTAATGTGCTTTACTAAAATATACAGATACGAAACAAGCTTTTAGTTTTGACTTTATTATGTATCACACAAATGGTGTAGAAAAGAGTGTCACAAGAAAGTTGTATAATGCAGTGTTCATGGATTTCTATAAAACTCAAGTGAATTAGTATTTTTAAAGTCTGCATCTGGCATGAAACATAAAGCTGTAATTTCACACTAAAGATAATGCTGATAATTTAAAGCACAAAAATTTCTCCATAATTATTTTGAGAGCCAAGTTTAAAATTAAAAACAAATGTCAGGGGTTGTAGGAAAAACAGAAACAATGAAAGTTTTATTATTAAACAATAATTTTAAAATATGTGAATTGTGCATGGGCTGTGTCTTCCTATACATAAAATCAAAATGTACAGTAAAGGTATGTTGTACTTTTTATGATAAAAATAAAACAAAACTAAATGCAAATTTTCATTAAATTACCTTTATTGTGTTTATAGTGTACTACCAAGTAGGAAATATTTTTTATTTAAACAAATGTTACCTATGCTACATCTGATCTATACCCATAAAGGGAGTTACTGATATTTTGTAAGGCCAAAGCCCTAATTTTTACATGTTACAATGGCCAAAAGAAGGGAATTTACTGTTGAGTGTGGTAGGACATCCTAATCCCAGGAGTCTGAGGTAGGAATATTACAAGTTCAAGCCAAGCCTGGCAATTTAGCAATATCAGCCATAAAATTATTGTCTAAACTTTTTTCAAGGGCTGGACATGTAGCTCAGAGTATTTTTGTTTTAATACGTAGGTATTTGATCCATCTTGATTTTATTTTAGTGCATGGTGAACAATATGGATCTAGATTCAATTTCTGCATGTGAATAACCAGTTTTCCCAGCACCATTTGTTGAAGAGGCTGTCTTTCCTCCAGCATGTTTTTATCCTATTTGTCAAAGATCAGATGTCTGAATGTTCCTCGATTGTTTCTGCGTCTGCTATTATGTTCCACTGATCCTCGTGCCTGCTTTTGTGTCAGTACTATGCTTTTTATTTTCCACTGTAGCTTTATAATATAGCTTGAGATCCAGGACTGTGATGCCTCCTGCTTTGCTCCTGTAGCTCAGGATTGCTTTTCCTATTCTGGTTCTCTTCTGGTTCCATATAAATATTAGGATTTTTTTTTTTTTTAGTTTTGTGAAGAATGCTGTTGGTATTTTGATGAGGATCTATCAGTTTGGGTAATGTGGTCACTTTGACAATGTTGGTTCTGTTTATCCAGGAACAGGGATGTCTCTCCATTTTCTGGTGTTTTTTATCTCCTGTTTCAGAGTTCTATAGTTTTCAATATAAACGTTTTTTGCTTGCTTGGTTAAGTTAAAACCAAGGTATATAATTTTATTTATATCATAAATGGTATTTTCTTCATTTCTTTCTTAGTGAGTTCATTATTGGTGTAATGAGGTTGGGAGTACAGTTCAGTGGTAGAGTGCTTGCCTAGCATGCTGAAGGCCCTGGGTTTGATTCCTAGCAAGAAAGAGAGAGAGAGGGGAAGAGGGAAAGGGAGGGAGAGGATCTTCGGTGAATGCTCATATATACACTAGGGGGAAAAGTCAGTGACATATTTTAAGCCAATTTCTTAAAGAGCATACTCCAGGCCCGGGGATTTAGCTCAGTGGTTCCACCACCTGCCTCACAAGCACAAGGTCCCAAGTTCGATCCCCAGTACCAAAAAAAAAGAACATAGTCCATGCTAGGGATTCAGATCAGCAGTAGGAGCCATATTTAGCATGTGCAATGCCCTGGGTTCAATCCAGAGCACCAAACATACAAAAAAAGCAAAAAATAAAATTGAAAAACTATACTGATACAATATAAAACAACATAACAATAGATTTTTTTTAAAAAGACAAAGCTCAGCCCAAAGAATGCAAAATCTAAATTAGGAAAATATTAGTAGGAAAAAACCCTGTGTTTTGAAGGAAGGCCAGGATAGAAATAAAGAGGAATCTATTTTCAGTACAATGGTAGAATCCAAGGATATAAAATAAAGAACAGGAAATTAACACCAGAGCAGAGATATGGGGTGTCAGAGAAATTAAATGAGCTCAGGGTGATGAAAATAAAGAGAAATAATGGAAAGAGCAAAAACCCACCCCATATGGTACGGAGGATCACATCCCACAGACTATATGGACTTTTGCAAAACAGAGGAAAAGGATTAAGAAATAGTTACAGTCAGGTTTCAAAATAGGAAATGGAAAAAAAATTTTTCTAACACATTTTGAATTTTCTCTCAATAGAGGCAGATCGTTATCTTGTTGCAAAACATTAACCTCCAAGTATTAAGGACTCAAGCCACTATATATGACAGATTATGAAATAGTATCCTTACATTAGTAATGATTACAAATCTATTTATTTTGATAGTATGGTTAACATCAAAAATCGTAAATCTGAAATTCCACTGAAAGCAACGACCTCTTAATCTATCTCATTTTACTTTATTTTTCTATGGTGTTAGGGATCCAATCCAGGACATTACACATGCTAGCCAAGTGCTCTACCACTACCAAAATCTATATCCACCACATAATTTTATTACTGAATCATACTCATCAACAAATTACTTACAGTGTAGAAATGTATACATGAAAACACAAGAGAGGGCCAGGAATTTAGCTCAGTGGGTCCGGCGCCTGCCTTGCAAGTGCAAGGTCCCAAGTTCAATCCCTGGTACCAAAAAAAAAAAAAAAAAAAAACAAGAGGGCACTGGCAGTTATTCATAGAAATATGTGCTAGAGGGCCAGGGATTTAGCTCAGTGGTATTGGGCCTGCCTCGCAAGCAAAAGGTCCTGAGTTTAATAAATATGTATTAGAATTATTTTTAAAAACCTAAAACACACACAAATCTGAATTGTACACCTTAGTGAATTTTAATGAGGTGGATATACTCCTAAAAATCTACACAGATAGCAAAATACATTTCCAGGGCCGGGGATTTAGCTCAGTGGTTTCGCCGCCTGCTGCGCAAGCCCAAGGACCTGAGTTCGATCCCCGGTACCAAAAAAAAAAAAACATTTCCAGACCCTTGGAAGCCCTCATCATGGCACATTCCATTCACTAGTCCCCATGGTCCCCAAAAGGCCATCAGGAGAGACTGTCTCTACTAGCCTAATTATAGAGGCAGCCCTATGAGGAAGCCTCTTGCTGAGGAAGTGCAGGAACTGGAACTTGAACTTGGCTATGGCCAGCAAGACACCAAGGCCCTCAATACAATCCTAAGAAAAGGAATCCAAATTAGATTAGAAGCAGAAAGCCAGGTACGGTGGCACATGCCTGTAATCCCAGCACTCAGGCTGACTCGGGAAGGATACTGTGAGTTCAAGGCTAGTCTGTCTCAAAAACAAAAACAAAACAAAATCAGAAGTGGAGTACCCTTGGAAATCATGAGATAATAAATGGAAATCGTGAGATAATAAATGTCTATTTATAATGTTAAATTTTACCCAACTTGCCAAGCAACAATACATACCTAACCATTCTCTTTCCTTTACATACAATGATCTTTAGATTCACCACTATCCCAGTTGAAGACCCAGAATGGCTTTTTAAGGCTATACAATAATAGGTACTTCTGCCATTACACTACTTCAGATGATATAAAGATGCTTTTTCAAGGACTTTATTTGAAAAGAAGACTAAATTTCAGCAGTGTAACAAAGTTACAATTTTATTTCTACCTGCTATATTAATCATTTCATCTAATTTTTTTCAATTAACTACTTAAAGTAGCATATGGAAATTTATTAAATATTTATACAAATAAATCATTTTAAGCTTTGTAATATAATTTATTCTGAAATAAATCTTAATAGGGCTTCTTCAAATTCTTCTATAAAATAATAGGGCTTATATTATTCAAATTCTTCTATGAAATAATAAAATTTCTGCCATCCTACCTAACTTTTACAGCAACAATAGACTGTTTCCAAAATGATAAAATGGACAGGCTACTGAGCATTAAGCAATTTTTTTTTTTGAGAAGGGTCTCATGATGTAGTTCAGACTGGCCTCGCTGGCCTCCAACTCAAGGCCATCTTCCGGCCCCAACCTCATGAGTACTGGGGCTATAGATCTACGCTACCATGCCCGGATCATTATTTTACTTTTTAGTCACTTTCTTTATTCACACTCTGATGCTGTGGGTCAAACTTACAGCCTCCAGCATACTAGCCAAGCATGGTTTCACTAATGTACACTCCCAGCCAGGAATCTTCAAAGAAAATTATTTAATTTTTCATAAATCATATCAGCAATTTGTTCTTAATGAACTGAGGTTAACCAGTTTAAAAGATTTGATCAAATGTATACAACCACATTATTTGGTTGAGTGATCATGAGATCTCTGGACCAACAACTTCAGAATTTTTCTATATACAAATATGTACTATTATACATGTTGTAAACGTGGAGAAATATTCCGGCTGTTTCAGATTCAACAATTACTGCTTAAAGAAAAATGAGACCTAGGCAAAGGAATTACTAAAGTCTACAAAGTCAATTTGCAAAAAATAAGAATTTTTAAAGATTTTTAGTTACATACACTTAAGTATTCATGTGTAATTGCATGTTTCTATGGAAGGACCAGAATCCATTTTCTATGTCAAAAAGAATGTAGAACAAGCTAGGTGTTTTTAGCTTTTTCTAAAAACCAAGTATAATGCTGAACACTTCAGTATTTTACTATAATGTATGAAGGTAAAGTGACAGTAACCTCATATATGTCCATGAAATTTAAATACCTCCTGAAAAGAAGTTTTAGATATATGCAAAAAGATCTTTTATGTTTGATTGAAAACAAGAACAACAATATTAAATTTAATTCCTAAACTCAACAAAATATTTAAATTTTGTTTCTCACTACTTTTAATTACTTAGAACAGCATTTTCCCTATACATGTATTTTATTAGAATCATAGCCATTTCTTAACCTGGACAATGTTTTCAGAAAGAGTTTTGTTGTTTTTTTAATAAAATACCATGAATATTAAAAATGATGAATACCATCTCTTTAAAGCAATGTGAAATATGGCTTTTATGATTTCAAAATTCTAAACATTAATACCATTTTCCGATACAAAGGCTTTTATTATTTTCATTCATGATACTTAACAGATTGAAACAAAATTAGGAAAAGCGGAACAAAGTACTTGAGAAAGTGACATTTTCCAAGAATGTGAGGGTATAAGTGAAACACAAAATAGCAAAGACATTTAAAATCTACCACAAATTGTAAGAAGCATGGAAACACTTATTTTTAAATAAGAAAAAGCTGCACAACCTTCAACATGTGTTACTAAATCTAATCCTTTAAATATAAGAGGAAAATTTTTGATAGTATTACACTATTTGTATTCTTATTCAACTCCTAAAGAACCAAAGCCAGTTGGTCTTTCTTTTCTTTATTAACTAGTTAAATAGAAAAACAAAGAAAATGGAAACTTAACCATATTAAAAACTAAATTTGGGGCTAGGGATTTAGCTCAGTGGTTTCACCACCTGCTACGCAAGTACAAGGACCTGAGTTCGATCCCCAGTACCAAAATAAATAAATAAATAAAATAAAAATTTTTAAAAAACTAAATTTGTGATTACCCTAGTTAATAACTTTTTATTCTGCATTTTTCTGCTACATAATTTTGAATAAACACTAAGTAAACCTTTCAATAATCCCACAACTTAGAAAGTAGTATGAATAATTTTTTCACATGAAGAGGAAGCAGGCAAGGACTAAGAAATATTTAAACAAACAAAATAGCAGGTAACACTAGAATTGTGGTCAGAATCAGATATTCTTCTTAAATAGTAATATCATATACTACATAAGAGATAGCTGAAGATCATCATACATCATACTGATCAAGATAAATTTCTATTATTCACAATTTTTATAAAGATGTATTAGAAATATTCTTTACTGTCAAGAGTCAAATTATTAGAGGTCCTAGGCATCTCTACTCGAAGTATCTGAAATCAAAATGTTCCAAAATCTGATACTTTCTGAGCACCAACATGATGCCAGAAGTGGAAAACTCCACATGTAACCATCAAAACACACACAAAAAATTTGTTGTAAGTGTATAAGAATTACCTTTAGGCTATATGTATGAGGTAGGTATGAAACATAAATGAATTTTTTATATTATTTTATTGGTACATTTTAGGTATACAATATAATAACATTCATCATTGGAAATTTGCACCTTTACATAATCTCTCTTGGTTCTTA